>WBNO01019293.1:252710-268475 GCA_013400575.1 Peucedramus taeniatus | reverse complement strand
GGTGCCGTGTCGCGATGGGGCTGGCGGCGGCGCGGGGCTGGGCGCTGTCCCCGCTGTCCCCGGGCCCGGCGGAGCGCAGCCGGCCCTACGCTGTGCTGCAGCACCAGAACCTGGGTGAGCAGCGGGGGGCACCGGGTTCAGCCCCGCCGCGACCCGGCCGGGGGGTTCGGGAGTTGCTCAGGGAGTGTTTAATCAATGTTCTTTCTCTTGCCGCCGCAGTGCTGCTGGGCAGCATCCTCAGCGCTCTCCTGCTCACCATCATCCTCATGGCCATCTGTGTCTACCGGCCCGTCCGGCGGCGGTAGCGGAGCGGGACCCGCCGGGGCATCGAGAGACTGCTGCATCCCACCCGGTTCTCCCAGCTGGCATCCACCATCCCAGCACCGCTTCAGCCCTGCCGGTTCTCCCGTCTGGTACCCACCATCCCGGCACTGCTCCGGAGCCAGCAGCTTCTCCCATCCGGTACCCACCGTGCCGCCAGTGCTCCGGTCCCGCCCGCTTCTCCCCTCCGGTGCTCACCGTCCTGCCGCCGCTCCCGTCAGCTGCTGGGGATGCCCTGAGGATGCCAGTGCGGCTTTTCACCCATCTCTGCCCTGCTGTATCGCATGGCTCCATGGGGATGTGGCTTCCAGCAGCGGTCTGGCCGGGTGTTGGAAGTCACCCCCTCCCTCAGCAAACAGACTCCGGGAGCTCCTGGGGGCAGCAAACGCGCCTGGCTCGGAGCAGGGTCTGAGCACCGCGCCTGCCTCCCAAATCCCAGCGTTTTGGCGAGGCTGATCCGACACCGTGTGCTCCAGAGCACCCCCGGGGCCTGGGCTGTCACAAGAACAGGGCGAGACTGGGGACATTGTCCGAGGAGCAGCTCCACGTGCTCCGTCACACCACGTCTATTAATTTCTGATTAATTCAGGTCTTTGTTTGAATGCCGAGTCCTGGGGGTTGGACGGGGCTTGGAGCAACCTGGGGTAGTGGGTAGAACAGGGGGTCGAACAGGATGAGCTTTAAGGTCCCATTCAAAAATATTCCAAAGGTAAAAGCTCAATGACCCACCCAGAAGTGGGTGGAGGTTCTTGTCCTTTCATTCCTTTCAGCAGAAACACTGATGCATGACCCAATCCTGGTGTAGTTTTCCCAGGCCAGGCTTCTCATTCCCAACATTATTTGCTTTAACTCCTGGCTAAAAAACCCCAGATAACCTCCCATCAAACCAGCCCTGCTGAACCTGCTGGGAACTGGGGTGCAGGTGAGGGATTCCAGCATGTGCTGGTCACTGTGCTCCTGGAAACAGGAGCCTCCAAAGGTCTGCAAGCCAGGCAGGTGCTCTGGAAGAGTTTGAGCTCCAGCCAGACTCATTTTATGCAGTTTCAGTAACAGGTGTTTACACTGAATCCCACTTCCATACAAATGCTGCTATTTTGTTTTGCACTGCTACAAGTAGTAACTGGATTTTACTAATTATTACTTTGATATTTAACATAGGGGTGTTTTGCTTAGTAATTTATTTAGAGTTTTAAAATGTAACTTCCAGAACAATTTTTGTTGACCTGTTCTCAAGCCCTGGTGCTGCATCTGAGGTGTTTTCCCTTGTTTGAAGGACACCGAGTGCTGGCATTGAACAGGGATGTTCTTTGTTTTGTGAAATGACAGAGTGAGCCTGGCCTCAAACAGCTGGAGTTGTTAATCCAAGAGTGAGGCAGCAAGGCAGCACTGTTCTTTCCTATTGCTTTCTGCTCCTCCTTTTGCTCACTGATTCCTGTGTTCCTGATTTTTCTCGGTCCTTCATCGCTGTGAAGCCTGGCCTGCAGCCTGCGCTGCTCGTGGGGGTGGATGGTGAAGCTCCCAGCCCCAGCTCTGCATTCCCAGGAGCAGAATTCCTGTTTGCTCTCATTCCTCACTCCCTGCTATGCCTCTTTGTACAAATAAAACGCTCAGTAAACAATCCAGGCTCTTATTTATTCATGGCTGTGCTGTTTGTTATTAACTGGGCTGGAAGGGGGTGAGGCTGTCCTGATTCCCACCTCTGGTCCCCTCATGGCTCCTACCTTCCTTTTAGTGGGATGGCAGTGCTGGGGGAAGCCAGGGGACAGGATGGCAGTGCTGGAAAAATGTTTCCATGGATGTTTGTCAGCAAGGAACCATTTAGCAGCACAATGGAAGCACATCCTACAACGGTTGTGCAGTTTCCAGGAGCTCAGCTATGAATCAAAACTCAGCCAAAGCAACGTAAGAAGGGTTTCCAAATAAAGAAAATCATGAATTGCTGCTGTAAAAAGCCTTGAAATGGGGTCAAAAGCACAAAAAAAAAAAGCACAGTCTTGATTTCAGGAACTAACAGCATCAACTTAAAGAGCTTTTAAAGCTGGTTATAGTTTTAGAAGAAGCTACAGGTGTTTGTAACTCTGAGCTTCTCTTTTCCTACATCAGCCTCAAGCTCCCTCAGAGAGGTTGGACAACAGTCTTGCCCTTAATATTAAACATACTCAGAACTCTCTGCTCCTCTCTTACAAGAAGGTGCAGACAGAAATTAATAAGGTTTCCTGCCTTTCACTGCCTTCTGTGTTGTACTGATTCCCCCTTTTCAAGACAGGGACAAAACTTGGCTGAAAATGTCCAAAAAGTGGTTCTGGGGATTATGTGTCTGATTCACACTAAGCCAGAACTACCTTGGAGAATTTCAGAGGTGAAAATGTCACTTTAATGTACAAAAAGATAATTAGTAAAAAAAAAAAAAAAAAGACTCCAAATACAGTGTGAGAAAAAATACCTGTGTGTGATCTGCAGTACCTTTGGTTTTTCTTCCAGCACACAGAGCATGTCCATCTTACACTGAAAGGGTTAAGTCAGGCTTTGAGAGAAGCAGCACCTGGCTGAGGGAAGCAGGGCCTTCTAGTTTTAGCTGAAATGATACAAATGTCAAAGAAAGAAAAAAAACAAAAACCCAAAAGCTAATCCAATTTATTTTACAGTCCCAGACTAAGAAGCAGGAGCATAACAAAACTTCAACTGAAAGTGCTCAATGTTCTTTAGTTTAAATATAAAACCAGAACAAGTCAGCTTGAAAAAAATGCTATTTTTACCCCTCTTGTAACCTTTGAAATGCTTAGCAGAAGACAGGCAATGCCAGGCAGGCAGGTTTGTAAAGGCAACAGCACTCTTTATTCCCACTGGAGGAATGCCCACGGCTCCATCTCCTACCTCCCACCCTGTCAGGAGCTCAACACGAGGCCTCTTCCCTTTTCCCAACTGTGACAGTCACAGGAATCCCCTTTGCAAAGAAAGAAATTCCAACCCAGCCCCTGTCAGGACAGTCCCCATTCCTGCAGCACCCACGAAGCTGTTTTTAGGGATGCAAGTTGTGCCAGTGTGGAGAGGCCAGTCCTAGTGTGCACTGAAGGAATTGTAATCATTTCCTATGTAAAACAATGGATTATGGGTTTAAAATAGGGTTCCAAGTAACCAACTGCCCCACTGGTTATGATCAAGTCCATTTTATAGTGATTTTACATTGGTTAATTAATAGTTGGTCACCCAGAACCACCCTGTTTAGCCTGAGGAACAGGAGCAGTGTTAGGAGCAAGCTCAGAGCAGCTGTACCAAAGGTTCCTCCAGCCCTGCCAGCCAGAGCAGAGGGATATTGCTCACATTTAACAACTGTAAGGCTTTCCTGTGGCTGTTCATCGTGTACCTGTGGAGTGCACTTGAGAGTCACAGTGTGAGTACTGTAAACACCAAGAGGAGTGCAGATAAAAGAGCTACAAAGATCCTGTATGGCCAAAAACCTGAGGAAAGCTGGTTAAAACAGACCTAGGAATCATTACAAGACCAGTTTGATGAGTGTAGGCCTAGTGGTTTAGTTTAAAATCAATAAAAATATTCAGGTAAAAAAATAGATGTATTCACATGAAGGACAAGCGCTGGGGGTTTTAAAAAGCAACACACGTTTTCCTTGCAGAATTAAAACTTCTCTTCCAATAAGGACACAGGAAAATCTCACCTGAATTCTTTTCCTGGCTGCATTTAGCACCCACACTCAGCCATGCACACCAAGAGATCCCAAAGAAGCACCTGTATCTATCCCTTAATTTCTTGCTGCCCTCTGAGCAGGGGAACGAGCTGGTTTGGAATCACTGCAGAAACTGCTGCTGTACTGGACAGATGGTCCCATTTCAGCATCTAAAATTTTACTGGCTACTTGTTTTGTCCTTTTTCAGAAAGCACTAGTTTAATCTGGAGCTTGGATGAGCTGTTCAAGTATAAAATTATCCCTCTTAAGCCAAAAATCTCAGTAACTAGAAGAGAGATAACCATATCTAAACAAAACTAACAGAAAACATCTGTCAGTATGAAGAACTACTGTGTTTGTATAGGCTGGGAGATGCTCTCCCATGAAACAGCTGGAAAAACAGGCAATGGCTTTGAATTATTGAGAAATAATGAAGCAGATGAGTATTTCTTTGGTAAGCAATGAAGTTTCCCTCCTGAACTCCCCATAAATCAGGCTTTCAAGCTTTACTGCAATCCTACATCCTGATGCAAAGCAAAATTTCCATCTGCTCTTCAATAAATAAGTTTAGATAAAAACATTTCCTTCAAAGCTAAGACTGCATGGTTGGGGAGCCAAATGTGGAGTCCTGTGATCTACAACTCCCCCAAACAAAAATAAATCAGGTTTTTGCAGCTGATGCCAACTTAGAAGGCAGTAAAATGTTTCCTTAAGCAATCCAGGAGTGGTCTTCAGACTGACAGCTCTGACAATCTCCAGTTTTACACAGATTTGGTCATCCCTGCTTCAGGAGGTCACTTAGGAGCTATTTTTCCACAAGAGAGAGCTGTAAAACTTGCTGGAGCTCTGCATCTTCCTTTTCCTGACGCTGCTTCTCCTGCTCCTCCTGCTCCCTCACTGATAATTCCATGGCAAGCTGCAAGTCCTTCTCAAAGCTGGAGGCTTCACTGGAGCTGCTGCTGTGGGAGTTCCCTGATCTTGCCAGAAAGCTCTCCTGCAGTGCCCTGATGGAAAAGAACAACTTTGAGAAGAGACAGAGCCTGTCTCATATTCTTTGCAATGATCCTTCCTGGCAACTGTTTTAGACTCACAAACCTGAAAATCTCTCCCAGAGGGGACAAAACAGTTTGAGGATATGAGAGCAGCTGTTCCAACACTTGTAAAATTCCCAATGACAAACATGGATTCCTTTGAATCTTTCACAGATACCAACAGTTATATTTTCAACGGGGCTCCAAAAGCATCCTCACCTGGTTTAAAGGATTTTCCATGTACAGAAGAACCCAGAAGATTCAGTTCTTGGTTTCTTTGCACTTAACTGCAGAAAGACTCCACAGACACCAGAGCCCATTTTTAAGGGTCCATTAAATCTATGTTTTTAAGGATTACTAAAGGATTTTGAAAAGAAAGAAGAGCTGCCTTGAAGTGTGCAGCCTCTAATAACCAAACATTCAACGCAGAGGGACCAAATTCAGAGTTTTAAGAGCAGAAGAGAAGGACTGGGTTTGTATGTTGGGTAAAGAATCTGTTGTTTACACAGACCAGCCCCACAGCTGGAAAGAACTACACAACATAAACCAGGGAGGCCCAGTTTGAAGTTCTTGTTTCTTGGAAAAGTTGGAAGAAGCACAAGAAGAAACCTCGAGTTTTGTGCATTTGCTACTCATACACACAAAAAAAAAAAAGAAAAAACAATTGCCAAATTGCTTCATGCTACTGCTGGGGGTATTTTTGCCCTGTAACTGCATGGTTTGATGTGAAAAAAGGTACTTACTTCTGATACTGCACGTTGAAGTCTGGGGAATATGCAACTGCTCCATTGGAAAGCACCTCCAATTCCTAGAGATGGGCAAAGAGACAATTCCACAGCAGTTATCAGATCTGCAGAGTAACTCACTGAAAGTAACCCTTAAAACACCTTCATTTCTTCTTTGAAATAGATTATTTTTATCTTCTAAGGTCTTAGAAAAACTGATCCTACGCTTGTTTCCTTCAGCTCTTGCTGCACAGTCCCTGCCCAAGCTGGCACTGCACAGACCCCAGCACTTACTTTATTTGCCCCAGATTCCAACAAGCTCTGCTGGATGGCAAACTGCATGATCTCATTATCCTCATCCTGCACGTGGATGTTCCTGCCATCATCCTGGATGTGGTAGGATTTGGGGATCTCAAACACCGACTGGTCAACCTCGAAATTAGCACCTGCAGAAGCCAAATAAAGTTAAAAACACACTGTGCCCTGTTTGTAACAAGTTGTAACTGAAAATATTCTGATTAATGTTTCTGCAGTAATACATTGCAGCTCCTCCTGTTCCATTCCTTGCAGTTCAGCTTCTCTCTCCTCTGTGCATTCCAGGGACAGGGATGTAAGAAGGTGGGATCCCTTACCTGCATCACTCTGTGCACCTCCAGGAGAGGTTCTCTCAGCTGTCCTGCAGCTGTTGACATTTTCAAAAGTAATTCGGGCATTCAGCACATGAAACAGGGGAATTTCTGTAAGAGTACAAGATTTCTGTCAAAATGAGAACTCCTATTTGCTTTTACACCCACATCAAACCTTTACATGCTTATGGGATATGTTCCACAACAGCTTCCTATAATGACAAAGTACAGAGGAACTCACTTCACCAAGAAGGTGGCTTTAGTTATTCTCAATCTCTCTCTAAATCTCTGATTTTAAAATAAGATTTGCCAAATTTAAGGCACTGAAGCTAAGAGGAAAGAGGCTGACAACAGCTCATTCTCACAGAAATGACATTGTCTTTAAAATGATATTTCTGGATTGACTCCAGATGTACAAA
Source organism: Peucedramus taeniatus (assembly GCA_013400575.1). Taxonomy (NCBI): domain Eukaryota; kingdom Metazoa; phylum Chordata; class Aves; order Passeriformes; family Fringillidae; genus Peucedramus; species Peucedramus taeniatus. The sequence continues at coordinate 261,671 of WBNO01019293.1, read as the reverse complement.
ACAATATTTTAGGCAGCAGTGAGATGACTAAAAGGCCAATGTGTTTTTTTTGTAAATAATACCTTGTAAAACCAAAGGGGAAAAAATGGACAAGATGTTACAATAAAAATTGCTAAATATTACCGATTTTGACAGGAAATCCTGGTGGAAATTCCAGAGTGATGAAATCCCTAAGTCTGGCAAAATGAGCACTGGTTCTGGCCATCAGGTCAATGATTGGAGTGACTTGTTCCATGAGAGACAAGGGGAACTCTTCACTCATCCACAAGGTTGCTTTAAATCTTGAAGACAAAGTAGGATAAAAACATCCTAAATTCACAGTTTAGGAACAGAAGCAAAAGAGGCAGTTGGGCAGTGACAGGAGGATACTAACAAGTTACAGCACCAGCCCAAATGTTTGTTTTGACTCAGTGGAATTAAAAATAGATTATAGCTGAATACTTCAAGAGCTCTCTTCTGATTAATTGTGAAAACTGAGGGAAAAACCACACTGGGTATTTGTAAAAATGGTTTCCAGGGGTTAGATAACTGGGAAGAGACAAACTAGAAGTAGTTAAAATGGTATTTCTCACTTCTGTGTTCTAACAGTGACTTCCTTTGGTCTTCCTATGTCTCTGCCTTTCAAATCAAATTCTGGGTTGAAGTATTCCTCCAGAGTAATAGCAGTGGGATTGTTGGTTGCAGCATACTCTGTTGTCCTGGATATACTCTAGAAGGAAAGAGAGGAAAAAAACAACCCAAAAAGTAATGAACAGTGGCTACTACAAGAAACTTTAAATTTACCCTTTGTGAAGTAACTCCTTCCCTATTTCAGACACAGTGACACACAGCCATAAACACCAGCTGTTATTAGACTGAGGTTTTATTCTGTTTTACTGAGGTTAAAAATCTCCAGATTTTTAGAGACAGGAAAAATCTACCCAGATGCTTTAAAGCTGGAAAACAACTAGAAATAAATACATGAGCCACAGCATTTCCAGGTTCCAAATCCTTTACTAAAGTCAAAACTTTGATGGAGGATTTGAACCCAAAATCTCTAAATCCCTGTAAATGTGCAATGCCATCCTGACAGAGAGCTGGCAAATCCATTATCCACTGTTCTTTCACAATTTAGAAGCAAGAGAGCTTCTAAAGCCACATGGAATCATGGAATGGTTTGGGTTGGAAGGGATCTTAGAGTTCACCTATTTCCAACCAAACAAAAACATCCTCAGGGTAAATGAAAACCTCACAATCAAAACTGCTGCCAAACTAAGGAAACAAGAGGTGACTCCACACACCAGGAATTCCTACTGGCACAGTGACCTGTGCTGACATCAGACACTCACCTGAGCACCACATTCATGCTCCACTGTCCCCAGGAATGATTCCAGAGGGTTCCTATCAGCTTCAGGTAACAGGAAGGAAAACAAAAACAGCCATTAGCATTAATTAGCAGTAAAACTGGCACCCAGGCCAGGCTTCCCACCCACAGGGAAGTTGTGCAGATCTCCTCTGACCAGGCAAGCCCAGGACCTACAGCTGATGGTATAGAGCAGGTACAACACACAGAATAGAGCACAGATTTTTCAGTGGTTTCTATTAGCAGACACCTTTATGAGTCCCAGTGCCTCAGTGGCCCCAGGGTAGGAGAATTTCCATATAAAGTTACTGGCTGGTCACCCTTTACTCTAATTCAAATACCAAAGGAAATTAGTAGACCAAAACAAAAATTCCAAGCAAACAAAGCCTCTGTGAATCTTATATCCATGGCCAAAGTGAAGCAAGGGCAGGAATACATTCCAGAGAAAAGTGCAGCCTTTTAAAACTGTCAGTACACTTTCAACAGGTTTGAAGGGTTTTTCTTTCCTCTAAATACAGCTGGGATAAAACCAGGTTCATTTGTAGGTTAAGAGTGAAATAATGAGCTGCCTCAGACACAGAACATGTCAAAGAAAAGCAGGGCAAAGTCAGCAAGAAGAGAATTTCCTTGTTTGTCTGCCCAGTTCTTCAGACACAGAGAAGCTGTCAAGAGACTCAAAGGGTTGTATTTATTCCCAATTTTCCTATGAGGAAGATACCTTTATATCTCCTCTTCTCCTCTTCTGTTAAATGCTCTGTTCTGATCCGTGTGATCACGTTCACGTTGTTTGCCATGTAGACCTTACAAAAAACACAGGGACAAAACCCAAGCACCATCACAGGTTAAAAAAAAGAGTTCTCCAGTAAAACATCATGTACACAAAATTAACTGAACCAACCTCAACACCAGACAGGCATTTCCAAGAGATTTTAAGAGGGAATGGAAAAGGAAAGTCAGGGAACACTATTTTTAATCAGAGATTATTCATAAGACCTCAGAAATTATATTTAGTGACAGTTTAGTTCTGCAGGAACACTAAGGAACTCCCTGTCCAGCTGAAGAACCCTGCAATCTTACTAGGAAAAACCTTCAGATAAATGTAAAAGCTACTCAGCACTTACTCATCTGGTGATTGAAATCACAAAATGTAATTTATTGCACCAATTCCCAAACCTGGAGTAAACGCAGAATCAGGGAAATTAAATCTTGTGAGTCTGAACCTAAATTCCTACAACAGAAAGGCTGCAAAACCACCCTGAAAAACATTTCACTGGGGTGAAATGGAGGTCAAAACCAGTGTCAGGTGGAACCACTCTAAGCACTGTGACTCAGGTGCAGGGCAGAGTCCAGTTCAGGAATTCATGATGCCACTCATGGCTGCTGCTCCTTTGCAGTGCTGTTATTATCAACAGGTTCCTCAACTTTCACCCATTGAAACAAAGGCAATGTTCAAATGTGAGTTAAGTGCCAGCCTTTGGAAGGGAAGGACTGCAGGCAGCTCTGCTGACTCTTCTGTCCCTCTTCTCCCCTCTTTGATCCCTCTGGTGACATTCCTGCACACGGGCTCCATCCCTCCCACAAGCCTGGAAGCTCCTCACTCCAGCCCAATTCTGCTGGCAACACAATGAATGTCCCAATAGGAATCTTAGGAGCTGAAATAGTCAGGAAATACAGAAAATCACAGCCAGATTTCAATCTGCTGCAAGATCTGTCAGAAGAACAGAACAGGCTTTACCTTGGCTTCATAACCATTGACACCTTCTGATTTTTCTGTCCTCCATACCCAGAATCCAGATGTGGTTCTGATAAAAAGGGAACACCATAAGTGTCTACACAGCTGCATTTCTATAAAACCCCCCAGATGGTTATTCTAAATCTTATTTTAAACAACATTTGACAGATTACTAATCTCAGATACCTGGATAAATAGGTGTAGTCAGGAAGAAAGACAAATGTGTGTTAAAAGACACACTGTGCATATTTACTTAAAGCATTCATGTGAGGGTTGAGTTATTTGTTACCAAATCCAAGTCCTTGTCCATCAGTTCCAGCACATGGATTTGAGTGAAATGCAAATTTGCAGTGAGCAATTGACTCAATCTTAGAGGCCCTTTCCAACCCTAATGATTCTATCCCACTAATAGGATAAACTGGAAGCTTTCTGCCAATGACTTATTTCAATTAAGAACTTTTTGCCAAGCAATAGTGGCAATTTGACCAACCCAAATTTCTTTATCTAGCGATTTGTGAAGCTTAAATTATTTCAAACCTATCCCTAAAAGTTTTAATTATCAAAGCTTTTGCGAGTTTGTCATTAAAGCTTTTTTCAGACAGAACATCAAAACGTTTATCTGCTAAGAGAAACTCTCTGTGTTACCTTTCAAAAGCAATGTTTTTGGTATCAAGGCACGTGCTGATGATTGGGGATGTAAGGCGCCTCTCCACATCTTTCCTCTTGGGCGTCATCGATCCCAAAGTCAAACGTTTCATGTGCTGGGAGATCTCAAACCTCTCTGTCGTGACAAACTTGTCGTCATGGTTGATCTCGATGAGCTCTGCCCAGCCACCAGTGTCTGGTGGAAGAAAAGGCACATTTCAAATTAAAAATCTCAGCAAGTGCTCCAGGGTGAAAAGGTGGGGATATATCGTGTATCAAACCCGGGTGTTTCTGCACTCAGCTGAGATCAAACTAGGAGATGGAGCTAAAATTATTTTTTATATGTAGGGCAGCAGAAAAGAAGGAGGGAAACAGTAAAATACTGAAATTTTAGCCCTATCACCAAATTTTTACCTCAGATTTACTCAAAGCAAAGAAGTTACACCATCATAAAACAATACCTCTATGAGACACAAATGTAAGCAAAAAACACAAGAGGCCTTTTATGTGTAAAATCAGATTTCTCACTGTGCTCACACAGTATTTGGAGATCAGTGGTGCAGATAGTTGAACTCATTACCTTCTCCCTTGAAGATGACAGTCCTCCTGCCCCTCTCCCAGCTCATGTTCTCAAAGCCCAGCAAGGTGATGTCCACACGCAGCTTGGCCCGGCTCTTCCAGATGCGGCACACGTCGCTCGGGCACACCCTGGAAACCAGGGGCACTGGAGAAATGGGAGAAATGGAAAGGGAAAATGTGCAGGAGGTGCAGCACAGAGGAAATGAACTCAAGCACGGGGATTGCTCACTCCTGGGAATATCATTCCAGAGGAGGTGAGATACTAATCCTCTTTAGCTTTAAGAACAAACAGCTTAGGGCAAAACTGGCCTAATTTAAAGATGAGTATGAAAAGGAAGAAGATATTTGTTCAGACTCAAAGATGTGAAATGGCATAAACCTCATGCCTGGTAGTCCATTAGTTTGATATTTGAAATATTTAGTCAGCTGTGAGGCCTAGTGTTCATTCCTTTCAGGGAAAAGCAGGTACTCCCCAAACAGCCAGTGCTTCCATAGCACATGATCAGTTCTGGATGGCCAGGGACAGGTAAAAAAACCCCAAGAAAAGTCTTTAGCAATTGCAACAACAGCTAAATTCTCCTCTACCAAAAACCAACCAACTAAACACACAGGAAACAAAGAATAATTGTGCAACAAAAGCACAAGAGGTCATTTTGAGACAGAGGAGAGGAGGATTCCGGGGAGCGGATATTTCCCTGCCTCTGTTGTGGGACATTTGTAACTCATTTTTACAGCTTGGAATTGGTAACAAGGAGCAGGATTCTTACCCCAGCTAGTGAACTCCCATTTCATTTCCACATAAAAGTCAGGAGTCTGCAGAAGGAAAACATGTCATGAATACCTCATGAAATAGTTTGACATTCAGTGCAGCATTTCCTGTGAACATCTTAGATAAAAGGAAAAAAAAAAGGAGAGCAGAACTGGAGAAATGATTAGCCAACGATAAAACTGAAATTGAAAGTAGCAACAACAGGCATTGTCCTGCCCCTGCTGCCCTCTGGGGAGCAGCTCTTCCTTGTTTTACTGGAGGGGCAGTAATGCCTTCAAAATTCAGCCTTCAGTGTTGGGAGTACATGACAAAGGATTTAAATAAAGTCAAGGAAAAGCCTCCATGTCCCTCAGCACTATGGAATTTGCAGGTTGGAACAAAACACAACTGCCCAGCTGATTGCAACAGTTCACTTAACTGAACTACCTGAATGAGAATTCAAGCAGTGATTTCAGTCCGGAGTGAGAATTTACACTTCAATAAATCATTACCTCATTAATTTTCTGCAGTAACTCAGGAACTCCTCCGAGGGTCATGGAGGTCTGCTGGTAGTCCCGATGCTGCAGGATCAGCTGGACCATCTCTGGATCCCCTGTGCTGACAGCCTCGTGCAAAACTGAAAGAAACCCAGCCACAGCCTCATGTCACATTGCTTGCTGACCAAAATTCCCCATAAAAACACAGAACATCTGCTACTGAAAGAATGACATCCCAGGTTGCTCCCCAGGCTGCCCTTACCTGTCCATCCCTGCGCGTTCTCCTTGGTCACATCTGCCTTGTGCTGCAGGAGGACCTTGGCAGACTCGATGTACCCCAAGGAAACAGCCAAGTGCAGCAAGGTCCTGCCCCGTGGATCCCGCTGGTCAACATCCTGTCAGTGTCCAAGAGAGAAGAGACACAGCTCGTCAGAGCCTGCACAAACAGAGGGCTAATCCAGGAGTCAATACTCCCTGCCATTCCCACGGATCCGCTCCCAAACTCTCCTGCACCGCCCTTCTGCGGGGCTGGCTCACTTCCCCACGTGAATAAAAGGAGGAGCAGAATGGGGCCTATGAAATGACACAAAATCTGGAGGACAGGAGTTCTTGTTGGTGCTTTTCATTTCTTTTTCTGTCATTATTTCCCCTCTGGCTCCCCCCAGAAGGCTCGGGAGGAGATGGGAGTTTTCGTCTGTGTGCATCACCCCACGGACAGCTGAGAGCCTGAGACCCCACAGAGGGCTTAAACTGTACAACAAAATGGGGGGAAAAGGGGGAAAAAAAAGGCAACAGGGCATACAACACAGCTTTTGGACAGCACTTTTGGAAAGGACAGAAGCAGATGGTGTTTCACAAAGCACACACAGCACAATGAGGAGTGAGGGCATTCTCTACAAGTCACTAAAATAAAAAATAAACTACACAGGCACAAATATCCAAAACATGCAAGCACAACATACTCATACCTTACACATTTTTCACTATTAGCTTAGAGATTTGAAACAGAAGAGCATCTATAACTAAAGGAAAAGGGGAAAGTCAATAGCAGAATGAGAAAGGAAGGTTATTATGCACGTTAACAGCGTTATCTGACAGCTTCAAGTCAGAATATCTCACAGAGATTGGGAAAGCTTCGCTTCAAAGCATCTTTTTTCACTTCTGGGGTGGAACATTAATTATTTGCTTCCCCACCTCCTGCAGCTCCAACACTGCAGCACCAAAGAGCTCCAAGGGTCCCTCCCCACTGTGTTTGTTGCTGTTCCCTGGTCCCCACATGCCCGACCCCGTTTGCCACTCCAGCTGCAGCTGGGAAGTGCCTTTGATCCCTTCACGGGTCCCTCCAGCAGCAGGAAGCTCATCCCAAAGAAGCAGGGGGAAATAGATCTTTGGAATACTTTAGAAAAAAAAAAAAGGTGTTTAAAAGCAGGTAAAGGAAGTAAAAGACACAGTCCATCTTCACACGTTGCTGGTTCCTTCAGGGAATGGAGGGAGGAAGCAGCATTCCACAGGTGGGAGCTGCTGAGTGATCCCTATTTAACCACAAACTCTCACAGGGGTCAGAGATAAACACACGGGAGCAACGTGCCAGTGAGGTTAAAGATTTTTTGTTAACACATAAGGTGACATAAATTAGGTAAAATGTGACTGCATTCCAAAGATTCTCCCAAACCAGGGCAGGAACATGCTCTAAGCAGGGGATTAGTAAGTCAGGTGCACCGTTAGAGCTGCAGGTGACAGTCAGGAGATGGCACAGCTGGTATTGGGCTCACCTACTTGTGGTGTCAGGTATAATTAATTAATCAGCTCTGCCTATTAACTGTACCTCACTCTAGCTCCTATCAGAGCTTTTCCACAGCAGCTCAGCCAGAAGGATTTTTGCTGCTCGAGCTCTGCTGCAGCTTTCAGGCTGTTTCCTTACGTCATCATGTCCCAGAGAGGGGACAGCTTTGTGTTTTCTACTCTCCAGCACGGAACAATGATCCATTTTTTTTTTTTTTTTACCAGAGATGCTGAAAACATTCCAACCAATATAAAAACTCTGCCCCCAGTCTTGGGCAGCAACAAACCTATGAGAACTGATGGTGCTCAGCAAGGTGGGGGCTGGTTTGATGCCCAGCAGCAGCAGCCACCTTTGCTGCACGTTGACTTCCCATTAAGATAAACACTACTTATTGCTTTAATAAATAAATTAACATCCATCACAGCTGCTCTCCTTAAGCGACTCCTAGCTCCTCCAAAGAGCTACTCCGCAGCTGCACTGGAATGCTCACAGCAAAGCTGTACAGATGGGAAGCCAACGTTTCAATAAAACCATATTCCTACATCTTCTTACATCACTCCCACACCACAAATAAACAGGTAACGAACTGCGGGGATCCCTCAAGCCCAGCGAACGCTCCTGGCAGTACCACCAGGATGCTTCTCCCTGGCACAGCAGCGAGCGAGGGCCAGCACCCCCCGGGCCCCGTTACCTGGTCCTGCAGCTCCTCGTCCAGCCGCCTGTAGTCGTTATTCCACACCAGGACATGGAGGGGGAAGGCGCTGCTGGCCCCGCCAGGGGAGCTCATCCCGCCACACACCTGGGGAGCGGCAGCCAGGGCCCCTCACTCTTCCCTCTCTGGACGCTGGAGACCCCGTGTTACTCAAGCCCCGGCCGCCTTCAGCTTCTCGCCTCTCGTGGCACCCACCTGGCCCAGGTGTGTGTGTGCGAGCCCGGGCCACAACCCGCTAGGAACCGTTCGCCCCTCTCCAAGGGGAGCCCCATGCAAAACCCCACCGCGGGGGTCTCCCCTGCTCCTGGTGCTCCTGGCAGCCCCCCGCTCCCGGGGGTCTCCTCGCGGCGCCCCCTCAGCCCCGCTCCCGGGGGTTTCCCCGCTCTCGCCCCCTCAGCCCTCCCCGTCCCTCTTCCCCGTCCCTCCGGGGACGGCTGGCACGAACCACAGCGCGGCCGGAGCAGGGGGGTTCCTCGCTGTCCCCCGCACTCCACCGCGAACGCCAACCGCACGGAAAGCGGAAGCCGCTCCCCCTCCCCCTCTGCGGGCGGACAGATGGAACGTCCCGCCCGCAGCTGTCCCACTGCCTTCCGCGCGGGGGGAGCGCTCAGCGCCGGCTGCTCTCACCCCGCCTTCGCCCGGCCTTGGTTTCGCTCGCCCGCCTGCCATGGCGGGTGAGGGCAGGGCTTGCTGCACAGCCGCCTCTTCCACCGGGCTTCCTAAGCCGCATCTCTCCCGTCACCCCGCCGAGAGGGCGCAACGGGAGGGCGGGCGCAGCCCCGGGCGGGAGCGCTCGGTGCCGCGGCGCTGAACTGGAGCTCGGGTTAAGGCAGGGCGGCGCCAGAACTAAAGATGGCAGCACGGGCGACATGCGGAGCGGCACAGGGTGTCTCGGCGCGCATGCGCGGGGCCGGCCCGGGGCT
>WBNO01019293.1:224019-252624 GCA_013400575.1 Peucedramus taeniatus | reverse complement strand
GTCCCGCCGAACCCCCTCGGGCCGGGGGCCGCGGGGGCGCCGCTGGCCCGGGGGTGTCACCGCCCCGGAGCGGCCGCCGCTGCACCTGTGAGGGAGCGGGATGGTTTGGGTGGGAAGGGACCTTAAAGCCCATGGGCAGGACAGCTTGCAGGAGCCCGGGCTGCTCCAAGCCTGGCCTGGGACATTTCCAGGGCTGGGATATAACTCCGTGTCCGGGTGTCCGGGTCCCGCCGCCCCTCCCGAGCCCGGGGCAGGCAGAGCTCCCGGGAACATCCTGTGGATCTCCGACGGCACGGAAGGAAACGCGGAGCTCCCCAGTTTAGGAAGGAGGAAAGCTGACAGAAATGCACCTTCCAGTCACGGGGCTGAAAGGTGGGAGGAGGGCGTGGGTTGGGAATGTGTCGGTGGAAGGGACCGGGGCTGTTTGGGGGAGCTGGGGAGGCGAGAGCGGGGCTGGGCTCGGAGCTCTTCATCCATCCCCGTATGGGTCAGGGCTGAGGTAAAATGGGAGTTGTCCCACGGCCGGGGATGGGTGTAGGTGTCCCAGACTTCCCAGGAAAGTTGTGCTGAGGTGTCTGGAGACGCTCAGGGCTGACACTCATCCCACTGCAGATCAGTTTGGGAGCGTATGGAAACAGATTTCGTCTTTAAAAAGGTTGTTGTATCTCCTGGCCATCTGTAGTTCTGCTGCTCTTGTGTCTAAAACTGTCCTGCTTTATTTCATCAGCTCTTTCTGTGTCTTTTCTGTCTCTCTTGTTTATGCTGTTTGTGTTCTGGGCAGGTTCTTCCAATATAATTAATTATTATGCACGTACTGAAATAAATTAAAACACTAATATACATTATTATTACATGTGTAAGGTAGGTAACACTTGAAATGGCAGAAGATAGGATGTAGGAGAAGGGAGAACAACTTTTATTAAATCTGAATTATGTTTTAAAAAAATGATAAAAATTCCAAATTAACTTCCAGGAAGTTACTTTCTTCTTTTTACAGAAAGAATTCTTTCCTGGGAGGGTACTGAGGCCCTGGCACAGGTTGCCCAGAGAAGGTTGCCCCATCCCTGGAAGTGTCCAAGGCCAGGTTGGACAAGGCTTGGAGCAACCTGGGACAGTGGATGGTGTCCCTGGCAGTAGTAGGGATTGGAACTGGGTGAGCTTTAAGCTCCCTCCAACCCAAACCAGTCTGGGATTCTCCTTGTACCCCTGTAGAATTTTGGTTTTACAGTAAATGGAGCTGGCATCTCTCAGGCAGGCAATTATCCCTATCTCACAAGGTAGCCTATCTGTGCTTGCACACATCAGGGGTGTTGTGACTCGGAGATAAAGCTGTGTCAATTGTGTTTCTTAAGCTCCTGGGGGTATCAGAATCACTGTTGGGTAATCCTGTAACCCTGCCTTTTATCGTGACATTAGAGCACTGCCAGGTCTTTACTTATTTACTAGAAATCCCCTGGCTTATGCACGGATATAAAAAAATCTTAACTTTATTTATTTACTAGAGATTCGCTGGCTTATCCACGTATATAAAGAAATCTTCATTTAATCTTTCTGTAAATAAAACTAATCAACCCCTTCCTTTAGCTAAACCAGAGGGTTTGTCTGTGGTGCAGGGGGATGTGTCAGGGGACCTGGGGGCTGCAGCCTTTGCACCGCTGTGGGTGTGCCCGGCACCTGCATTAATTATTGCTTCCCCTGGAACCTCATCAAAGCCCCCTTTGTCTCTGCAAAGGCAGAGTGTGGAGGGTTTTCTTTGACTCGGGGTGATCTTACAGGAGCTCTTGTGCTGCACTTCCTATCCCGAGGCAGGAGCTCACTTTTCAAACCCAGGGCCAGCCTTGTCTTCATCTGACGCTTCCTGTTTTGAACCACCCTGCAGGTTCCTGAAAGCGCCTGCCCGGCCCTGCAGCTTCTCCCCAATTGTCTTTTGTATCCAAACCAGCGTGGGCAGCAGGGCCAGGCTGTGGCCACCCCTGTGCTGGACACCCCTCAATTGCTTTGTCCAGCTCTGGGTCCCTCACTCCAGGACAGATTAGGAGGGGCTGGAGCGTGTCCAGGGCAGGGAATGGAGCTGGGAAGGGGCTGGAGCACCACGAGAGGCTGAGGGAGCTCAGCCTGGAGCAAAGGAGGCTCAGGGGGGACCTTGTGGCTCTGCACAACTCCCTGACAGGAGGGGACAGCCAGGGGGGGTCAAGCCCTGCTCCCAGGGAACTGTGACAGGATGAGAGGAAACTGCATCAAACTGTGCCAGGGGAGGGTCAGGTTGGACACCAGGAGGAATTTCCTCATGGAAAGGGTGGTCAGGGCTTGCCCAGGGAGGTCTGGATTTCCCATCCCTGGAGGTGTCCAAGGAAGGACTGGATGTAGCACTCAGTGCTCTGGGTGACAAGGGGATGATCAGTGACAGGTTGGCCTCGATGGTCTCAGAGGTTTTTTCCAACCTCAGTGATTGTGGGATTCTGTGTATTTTGGTACTGGCTTAAACATATTCTGATCGAGTCCATAATTAGGTCTCTCTTAAAAATTACTGAAATTCTAGGACAGATACTTCATTGCATTAAATTTTAACCTGAGATATCCAGGGGCATTGGGTGTTGAAGTGGAGGTAAAGAAAACCCCCAGTGCTGACTGTTGATAATGCAGAGCAATGCTCACAAAGAGCCTGGGAATGGGCAAGGGGAAGGATCCCTAAGGATCCCATCCTGTGTGATGAGATTGTCTCTAACAAGAAGGGACCAGGCTCATTAATCTGGAAGGCTGCCTCAGTTTGGGTCATTAGGTTGCCATGAATTCATCTCACTCCATTGCTGTTCTTTTTCTTCTTGGAAATCAAAATTGTTAAACAATGGAATGATTAAACAAGGAGTTCTGTGTGTTTGTTGTAATTTGGTTTTTAACAAATTAGTTATTTTTTTGTCTCACCTGCTTTAATTTGGCTCTGGGCTGGGCTGGTTCTGGTGGGTCAGGAGATGCTGCTGACCCTCCTGGCTTGGACAGGTTTGCCTGCATTGCCTGCAGCACACCCAGATCATCAGCTCTGCTCACAAACCTGTGATCACATCTCATTTGTAGGGATTCTGTCCATTTGTTGTGTGGGTGAGAGGAGACTTTTCCATATGATGCACCAGTGCTCAGATATGTTCTGACAGGATTCAGAAGTTCTCTCATCAGATACCAGGCTTGCCTTGTACTCGCTTATTTGGCCTCAGACTCATCTCTGCATTTGAAATTAAGATTTTTCCAAAATAAAAGAGGTCTTGATTTCCTTTTTTTTGTTCTCCTGGGATGTGCTGGGTCTGAAGCTCTGTCTGGCCCCTCACTGTTCCTGCAGGGTCGTGGCACGTGGAGTTTCACATGTCACTGACAAAAATTGGAATTTCTTCTGGAAACTGAGCTCTGAGCAGCCGAGGGACCTGTTTGGTGTCCTGTGGGCATTTATTGTTTCAACCTAATCTACCATTCCTACTTGATTTTATGCCTTTTGATGTTTGTAGCTCATATATATTATTTACTACTTCACTTCCCATCAGTTTTCTTTCTGGGCTGCTTATAAGATGGTTCAGTTCATAACTGGCGAGAGTTTAAGTTATTTTGCTTGAGAATTTTGGATTTTATTGAGCCTTTGACTTGGCACATATTCTTTATTATGGCACTCTCATGTGTTTTTATTATTTAAAGTGGAAATTTAAAAGACATTGTAATAGAGAACTGAAAACTGAGTAGTGGGAGAAAGGCTGAGTGCTGTGGCAACTTTGTGTGTAGATTTGGTGTTTTTAAAAGTATTTTTGACAACTTTAAAAATAGAAACAAAAACCCAGAGTTTTTTCAAAGGGCAGGCAAGCACTGTTGTTAGGAGTACTTTTGTGGGAGTCCACAAAATAACAAGTAAAGCACTTCAAGGTGGTGACAAATTCATTGTTTTGTTATGTTTAGAAAGGAAGGTATTTTCAAAAAGAGAACTGCAAGCAGTGAGGCTTTTTCCCAAATTTCCTCTGCAGGTCTTCTCCCTGTCCTTGGAATCCCACATCCCCCATGAGTGCCAGGGCTGGTGTTTGCCATGTTCCCAGCATCCAGAGCCCCAGCAGGGCTGTAACATTCACAGGCTCACACAGTGGCTAAGCAGGGAAGCTCAAAGGGCAGAGCTGCTCAATTTAGACTCTGCTTTTGCAATCCAAGGCCGTGTTGCTTCCTGTGTTATAATGGATGGCTTCTTTTGCAGATCCTTGCTGGGCATCCATAAACAGGGGGATCCTGATCTGTGATGAGTGCTGCAGTGTGCACAGGAGCCTGGGCCGTCACATCTCCCAAGTGAGGCATCTCAAACACACCCCGTGGCCTCCAACACTGCTGCAGGTACAGAGGAGAACTGTTTTCCTCCATTAAAACCAGATATGGGGATTTTTTAAATGTAATTTAAATCACTGAGCTTTTTTTTTTTGAGAGGGCTAGTCCTTTTAAGCTTTATTTTTCTAAGTTATTATCATTTTCTTTCTCTTGTTTTGTTGTGATGGACCACTAAAGTCAGAATTATTTTTGCCTTTTGATGTGTTTGCTTTGGAAGGTCACTTCAACTTTTCTTTCACAGTGCATCTGTGAAAGAAATTCCACAGTACCTCTGCTTCAACCTGAATTTTCTGTTCACTGTAGGTGCTGTTGGGAAGAGCAGAGAATTTTAAGGGAATGTTCTCACTAAATTCCACTTCACAACATCCCAAAAGCACGTGCCCAGTTATGATACGCCAGCAGGTCACAGATGCTGGCACACAGAGTGGGAATCTGTTGGCTTGATACCTGCTTGAAAATAATTACAGGCAGTTGATTAATGCAGCCAGCAGCAAAATAACTGTGTGTTCTGACTTTCAGATGGTGGAAACTCTGTACAACAATGGTGCTAATTCCATCTGGGAACACTCGCTGCTGGACCCTGCCTCCGTGATGAGCGGGCGGCGCAAGGCCAGCCCTCAGGATAAAGTGCAGTAAGTGGGAAATGCAGAATTGCTATCTTAGAGAAGTGGGATTATTTTATTCAGCAGTGACAGGGCAATACATAGGAACCTGTGTGTGTTTGGTAGTTATTTTTTTCTTTTATTTCCAAGTATTTTTTTTTAATTTATAGCAGAAATAGGAATACGGTGCTTGAATTCTCTGAATTATTGATTCCTGTTGAATAGTGAGGACCCTTCCTTGCACTTTAGTCTTTTACTTAAATATATATGACTTTTCTTTGTCATATGCTTCAGTTAACTGAATGCTGCCAACAAAATGGAGTTTGGTTGAGGAATTAAATAAAAGTTCAAAGATTTTTGTCCCTGACAAAAATGGTCCTTCATTTTAAAATGTAAATAACTGTGTAGAGTAAGTAGAGATCTTAAGTTGGAATGATTTTAAAGTCTGTATTTCTTTTAAGAAACAGACACCACATGCTACAGTCTGCAGATATTTGATGATTGTAACAGACGTTTTCTCTATGTAGTCAGACAATCTGCACTGGGTTGTTTTTTAATGAAAATATTTTTCCATGCCTAGCTTTGCCACCGGCAACACTCAAATCTCTGATTCAATCTTCGCTTGTGATTTTTTTTCTTTTTCTGGAGTGTCTGTATTACTTATGAAAACACTGATATTTCTTCCCTTTCCCTTCTTGTTGCCTGGATTCATCTTTGCAGTCCCAACAAAGCAGAGTTCATCAGAGCTAAATATCAAATGTTAGCGTTTGTGCATCGCCTGCCATGCAGGGAGGATGACAGTGTCACTGCCAAGGATCTCAGCAAGGTCAGTGCCTCCTGGGACAGCACAGACAAACTGACTTCCCTTGCTTGCTTTTGGCTTAACTGTTTCTGCTTTTCTGCTCTATCACGTAAATAAATAAAGCTTGACTTCAGCTTGAAGCCTCTTCTTTGTGGTTATCACTGGAGGTGATGATTAAGAGGCATTAATGGAGGTGAACTTGGAGAAAGCCCTTTACACGAAAGAGCTGTAGTAAGAACTCTGCATACTCTTGTTTCTCAAAGCATGGCTGAAAAACAACTGCTGGATTACTGTTGTTGCTGTGTTAAATATAATTCTGCTTCTTTTTCAGCAACTCCATTCCAGTGTGAGGACAGGGAATCTGGAGACCTGTTTGCGACTGCTGTCCTTAGGAGCTCAAGCCAACTTCTTCCATCCTGTAGGAACACTTTTTTTCATTATTTTGATGATATACAATCAATTCCAGTTCATATTATTTAAACTCATTTCAGCTGATTCATGTTATATTTCAATCTTCCTACTCAGACCTGTTGGTTTAGTAGATGTTTTTCCTTAATCTCTTGCAGGAGAAAGGAAACACCCCGCTGCACGTTGCTGCTAAGGCAGGACAGACTTTGCAAGCAGAACTATTGGCAGTTTATGGTGCTGATCCTGGCACACAAGATTCCAATGGGAAAACTCCAGTTGATTATGCAAGGTAGGAATCTCTGATGTCCATAAATCACACAATGGGCCTGCTAAGATACGTTTCTGTCCTGAAAAAATTTGTCTGCTAAATGCTAATAATACTTTTTCCAGAAAGAGCAAATGAATAAAAATGAGGAATAGGTGTTTTCATCAGATCACAGCCTGTGTTCTGCATGCCTGAGACATCAGCTGTGATGCCAATGACACAGGCTGTGCCAATCTAGCAGCTCACAGGAAATCAATTAAAGAAGAGTTTCTGCAAGTTCAGGCTCCAGGAGTGAGGATCAGCTCGGGAATTGCTGTCCCAGACTGCACAGATGGGTTGGGGCACATGGGGTGGAACTGGCTGAGTCTGTGATGGGTTGATGCATCAAACACTTACAGTGTTGGCTTGTACTAAATGTGTTTGCCTGACCATTTCTGTGTGTCACTGACTGCCCCCTGTCCCTGTGTGTGAGCAGGCAAGGGGGGCACCACGAGCTGGCAGAGAGGCTGGTGGAGATCCAGTATGAGCTCACAGACAGGTTGGCTTTCTACCTCTGTGGCAGGAAACCAGGTGAGCACCACACCTGCACCCTCAGACCTGTCACTGTCACTTAAGGACATTCAGATTCTGCTGTGCCATATTTGTGCACTGCACTTTTTGTATCCCTTCCAAATATTCAAATAAATTACACCGAACCAAAGTAAGTGTAAGATGCAAGATTAGGGATGATGCATTTAAAATTGGGATAAAACTGCAGGGTTTTAAATAGACATCAATTATAAACAAAATTCCTTCCTGATTTTCCACAAATACATGTTCTTTATATACTGTAGAAACTCTTCCAAGTAGTTTCTTCTAATTGAAGTGCAACATCAGGGGAGTGTTCTGTTAAATGGTTGCCTTTTGAACACAAGGACACTCAGATTTTTAACCATAAAGGTACCTGTGTTAGAACTTAATTTTCTTTTTTTTAATGGAATTTCAATACAACTAATATGCCTTAAATGGAATCTTTGATAACACGTGGAAATCATGACATGAGCCTTCTTTTATAACTGGCCTAGTTGCCTGTAGTTGTAAATTCAGTAATTACATGCAAGATGAATTATTTAGTGTTGCCTGATGCTTATTATTGAAAACTGTAGGCCAGTACCAACCTAGTAAAGTGCAATTTGTTTTCAACTCTAGAGCACAAAAATGGGCAGCACTTTGTTATACCTCAGATGGCAGACAGGTAAGTTGCTGATTCCATCACTTGTCTGAAAACATCAGAGTTAAAAAACCTTAATAATTAAGTTTTCCTTCCTTTCTGAAATACCTTTTAAGCTTGCTGCTATTCTGATTTTTTATGTGTGACTTTGATAGTCTTGAAAGCTTTTTTTCATAGAAAGAATATTGGGATATCAACAAAATCAGAGAATTATAGAAGCTGATTGTCTTTATTAAAATGCAGGGAGAAGGCGAGACATTTCTGGGAAGGGAACACATGGGGAATTCCTAGGAAACAGATTGTGGAAATAATTTAAGGACCAACTGAGTGTTTTCTTGATTTTTTTTTAATGCTTTTAACTTTTGGTTGTGATCAATGAAATCAAATTGGTGTAAGAAGTATCAAGTACTAATTTTAAGTTCCTGTTCCTCTTTTATTGCTGTGCAATTGGAAATAAGGCGGCTGTAAGTAAACCACTGTCCAACCTCCTGCTTGCAAAACTTGTGTGAAAAACTTCAGTAACTTAAAAATTCTGTGGGTTAAAACCTGTGGGTATTCATATTCCAAAGAATTTTTGGTATTATTTAGTTTTAAATTTAAAAATTGTTGTGAAAGGAAGCTTAATAATATGCTAATTGTGGTATTATGGTAGCAATATTAATAACATCAGTGTGTTAAAGACAATGCTAAAAATACTGAAATATTAGGGGGTTTAAGGTAAAAGTGACATTTTAATCACTGAGTTACCAAAATGTAGAATTTTGATATGTAGAAGCCATGAAATGCTGTAGATGTAATGATCACTTCTTGTTTTCATATCAGTCTGGATGTATCAGAACTGGCAAAAGCAGCCAAGAAGAAGCTTCAGTCTGTAAGTGAAATTCCTTTTCTAGACGTGGCAAACTCTCATCTCTCAGGCTCCCTAGCACAAGTATCTCTTGACCCACCTGCTGTAGGAAGAGCTTGAAACACAAATATTTTGTGAGCCTTCACTGTCCATTGAAGTTCACATCTCCAGTGCCATTTGCTGCCTCATTCCCACAGAGCCCCTGCCTCACCCCAAACACAAAAGGTCTTTTTGTGGTCAGATGGGAGAGAAAAAAAATCCATTGACCAGGAAAGGAGGAGTGTAGAACAGGATGGTTGTCTCTGTGCCTAGAAATGGGGTGGTCATACATGTCTGCTGCCTGTGCAGGCTGAGAAAGGAGCATTTCTATGGATTACAGAGGCTGGAGAAAAGAGCAGAGTTGTGCTCTTACATTCTTTGCTATTTTCTGTTATCAGAGATCTTACTGGGCTTCATTTCTTTTCAAACTTTGATTATTCTCCCCTACCCTTAGCTAAGCAACCACTTATTTGAAGAACTTGCCATGGATGTGTATGATGAAGTTGACAGAAGGGAAACAGATGCAGGTGAGTGAGACTTTCTGGAATGGAATGAAACAAGTCTGGATTGTCACTTTACATACAAGATTCCAGTCCAAGCACATGTTCTGCTCAAGTGCTTCTGTATTCAGCAATTACTGCTGAGGGGAGTTTCTTTGTCTTGCATTGCCTGAAGGGGATGTTAATTGAAAAAAATCTTGTGCTTTCCACAAAGTAGAGAACCCTCTGGGGAAAAGCTTTCCTCTGAATTGATTGTGTTTGTGTTTGAAATTGCAGTCTTTTATTTGACAAAGAAATACTGTCAAGCAGTACAGGAAGGTTATTCCCTCTCTTTTTTTTTTTTTCCCTCTGGAGCAGTTTGGCTTGCTACTCAGAACCACAGCACACTTGTGACAGAGACCACTGTAGTCCCTTTTCTTCCTGTAAATCCTGAATATTCCTCAACCAGGAATCAGGTATGAAATCTTAATACTGTAAAAAATAATATATCAGGCCAGGTAATTAAGTAGGCCTAAGTAATATTGCTTTACTGAATTTTATTATTGTAGAAGAGTTGCATCTACTTGGAAAGAGGTTAAAATAATTTCCCATTTCCCCTTTAAATCACACTTTGCAATAAATGTAGTTGAACAGTCAACTCTTAACTGTCTAGTTTCAGTTTTTCCTGGGGACTCTGCTGTTCTTCTGATACAGGATGTACTTTGCTTTCCTCTGCATAATTCTGTATTTAGGGAAGGCAGAAACTGGCTCGGTTTAATGCCCACGAGTTTGCTACACTGGTTATAGACATTTTAAGTGATGCCAAACGAAGACAACAGGGGAATTCTCTCACTGGTTCCAAAGGTGAGTGAGCTTTTCTTGTCAGCTCCTTTGCAGGCACTTCTTCAGTAGTTTAATCAGTCCCAGAGCCCCTCAGCAGAGCTGAATTATGAGAGAGATCTATATATTGTTTTCATATATCTTTTTCCCTCTGGAGACAAAACACAAAAAAAATATTTTCTAACTTTTAATATTTCCCTATATTTTTCATTTGCATGCTGGCATCCATTTGTCCAATGTAGTCTGATTTTTTTTTTATTTATATGAATTTTATTAAGCTGCTAAATGATTCTCACCACTTATTTTAACTTGCCTAAACACTTAGAAGAAATAAGAAGACAAAACCATAATACTGTCATTCTGTGATAGTTTGAAGTTTTGGACAGTAATCATTTATTCCTCCTAGGTGGATCTAAATTAATTTTTTTCCAAATTTTGAACTTCCATTTCTTCTCCACACTTACTAGTATGTGTTTCATGTGTTGATCTGCAGAAAATGTGGAGCTGATCCTGAAATCAATCAGCAATCAGCACAGCAGTGAAAGTCAGGACAATGACCAGCCTGATTATGACAGTGTTGCTTCAGATGAAGATACAGATCTGGAAACAAATGCAGCTAAATCAAACAGGCAGAAGGTAGGATTGAAATAGTGATACACCCCTCAAGTGTTATTCATAAAGGTAATTTGCATAAATTATCAGAAAATTAATATTTTAATTATTTTTGTAATCATGCCTCAGTCTATGAACTTTCTTAAATGAAATGTTGTTTCTTAAGGAATTTTTATTGTAAAAAAAAACCTCTCTAGAAAAATAATGTGTATGGCTGGAGATAAGGTATAGATTTAATTGCATAGATGAAATAATTGGATCTCCCAAAAAGCTCTAAATCATGGTGATTCCATGGTATTTCACAAACATTTACTGCTTCTCACTGGAGAACTACTCACAGCAGACCAATAGGTTCCCATTGAGTTAAACCATTCCTGGAATAATGCAGAATGGCATCAAAGGGCACTAAAACCTGGTGCTTCTACTTTAATCTTCCCTGGAAATACACAATGGGTATTTAGCAGTCTGTCTTTCATAACTTTGCAGTCCTTCATTGCATATTTTTAAAAAATCATTATAAAACAGTATTTTATCACTGAAATGCTGATGCAAATGTTTTTAGAGGATAAAAGAGCTGATTGATTTTCTAGAGGACTTCAAATTACTCTGGTTAATGGCTCTTACTAATTTCAACTTCATTTGAACTGTGAGGCCTTTAAAGTAAGGACATGAAAAGCTGTTGAAAACTCATGATCTTGTTTTCTTCTTCTTAATGGTGTAAGTATTTTTCTTTTTGTTTTTCCTAGAGCTTGGATTCAGACTTGTCAGATGGACCAGTGACAGCCCAGGAATATATGCAGGTTAAAAATGCCTTGGTGGCTTCTGAGGTGAAGATTCAGCAGTTAATGAAAGTGAACATCAACCTGAGTGATGAGCTGAGGATTATGCAGAAAAAGGTAACAGAGGAACCCCTCCCTCCAGCTCTTGTGGTATCTTGAAGTTGTCAGAATAAAATTGCTGGAACTGAGGATGAAATAATCCTGTATTAGGATAGTGAGAAAACTCATTTTAAAGTGGAGCTTCTTTGGGATCAGACATGAGACTATAAAATATTTATGTGCAACACATGCTTTGAATGTTTTTTTTGTGGTGCTTCAGCCCTGAAAATCACGAGGATGGTCTGACTTATGTCAAAACTTTAACATTTTTCCAAGTGACAGGACAGTTGTTGCAAGCCTTGGGTGTTTTTGCTGTCTTGCTTCAATATCAACAGCTTTAAACAATGAGGAATCAAATGCCAGCACACCTTATGTGTGTGCACTTACCTATATTTTTGTGGGGTAAAGTACAGTTTATATCTGAGTTCACTGTCCTGTCTGGCTGTCTAGAAAGGGCTGGCTGCTTACCCTCAGATTAATTGGAATATCCTTGTCTGTTAAGTGCCAATTCTCTTCTATTCTGTTGGAGTGGTGAACACTGGGAGATCTCAGGGTGTTTCCTTGGTCTTTCAACAGCTTGTACTGGTTTCAGCATTTCTCTTACATCAATTGAATTAACTTTTCACTTACATTGAGTTTCTTTAGACAGATATAATCATTTAGGTTAAAAAAACCCTTTGGGGCCTATGAATTAATGAAGCTTTAGGATATTTTCATGGTGTAGCAGAAGAGAGATCCTTGCTGTCCTGCAGTTTTTCTTCACTTCATCTTTTCTTTCCGATGTGTTAATATAGCAAACTTACTCCAAGTCCACAAAATAATCAGAATTGTTGGTGCATTTTTACTATCAAATAAATACATAGTAATAAAAAGCTTTAAAATGCTTTCTTATTGGCTTCTTAGATAGCAATAGCTGATGCCTAATTTTCATAAGCTGAACTCTCTCCTTGCTTTGCAGAGCAAGCTCAAGTTCTTTTGTGCTGCCTCTGGTGTCTGTGCTGCAGTTCTGGCACTGTCAGATTTCACTGGCCTTATGTTAAAGTCTTCTAAGTCCTTGTATTGCTGCTGCAATGAATCCCTTTGCTTGGAAAACTGTTGTGTTGGCAGTCCTTCCCCCACAGCCTCATTCTGTCCTAGGATTCCTGTGCCAGTAGAGCAGGCTGGAGGGAATGGGTCGTGTGTTTTGAACTACAGCAGCCAATTTTAACGTCTAACTTTAGTTTACATCCCAGCAGCTGCTGGAAATCAGCACCTAAATATTTCCAGATCTGGAACAAAGGTGTTTCTATTCTTATACCAAGCAAGTCAAGTAGAATTTGGAAAAGGAATGAACCCCCAGGCAGCAGTACCTGGATTTTCTGGTACGGCTGACGAGTGAGTGTCGCGTGGTCACTTTGCTTTTGGCACTTGCTCTTAGGAAACCAAATCCCACTGCTAAACATTTCTTTCAGCTCCAAACTCTACAGAGTGAAAATACCAACCTCAGAAGACAGGCCACAACCAATATCTATCAGGTGCAAAGTGGTTCTGAATACCCAGACCCCAGCAGCAATTCCTCCCTAAAGCGGCGCCCGTCGGCCCGGGGCAGCAGGCCCATGTCCATGTACGAGACTGGCTCGGGGCAGAAGCCCTACCTGCCCATGGGGGAGGTCACCTACCCAGAGGAAAACATCACCAGGCTGCAGCCCTTCCCTCCACACGTGAGTAAAAGTGCTGCTGCTTCTGCATTGCCTCTCATTTTTAGCTTTCCTGTCTCTTTGACGCTGCTCGTTCACTCAGCTTCTGCCTCAGAGAGGAAAAAAAGACAGGGGGGATAAGAACTGTGAGAATTGTTCATGTTTGCTGTATTAACATGTCTGCAGGAGCCTGATGGTTTGAAAAGCAGAAGCTGTAGCAGTTTTGGAATATGTAAACTGGAGCTTTTGGCTTCTGCTCAGCTGGTTTTATAACCACACTATATATATATATATAAAATATCAATATGTAATAGTCTGAAAACCAGGAAGGGAGGGGAAAATAGTATCCCAAGAAGGTAGGTAAAGTCCATGTATTTCTGGAGATAAACATGCAGGTACCAATTTGTGGAATTTCATAACCACCTTACAAAAATAAAATAAAATTGAAAAATTTTCCCCAGACTACCAGTTTCTTATTTCTGAGTTTGGAACTGGAAGCTGGAGATGTCAAGCAGATTCTTCTGGTTTAGTATTTTCCTGTGTGATGTGGAGAGGGAGTTCTCTGTTGGCCAGAGGGATTTTGCACTGAGGTGTTCACACTTTACAGAAGTGACCCAACACACACTAGTGCATTTAATTAACAAGTGCATTTAATTAGCACTGTTAATTTTTTGTTTTACCTTCTTAGATTGCCCTGTGGGCTGGAATACAGGACAGTATCTTTTAGACACACATTTAAAATGTGTGAACTTGTGACAATATCTTTCCCTCTTGGTAGCAGTGTCTTGTATTTCCATCCAGTTAAATCATTAAAACCTTTAAAATGTACTTTGAAGTTACTTTTGGCATGAGGGAGGGCAAATATGCACATTCCACAGAAGACAGTTGAATGCACCAAGGGAATCAATCCCCACCTTCAATTAAATTAATTTAAGCTATGAAATCTGGATAATTTTAAATTATAT
This sequence comes from Peucedramus taeniatus, assembly GCA_013400575.1. Lineage (NCBI taxonomy): Eukaryota > Metazoa > Chordata > Aves > Passeriformes > Fringillidae > Peucedramus > Peucedramus taeniatus. Next base: position 238,657 of record WBNO01019293.1, on the reverse strand, counting down.
TGTCATGTTGATATGATGGCAGTTCTGGCAGCAAGAATTCATTTGTGTGTGACAATGTTTGCAAAATGTGACAGTGCTTTGTATAGGTCCTTTGGTTATTTGGGTGGAAATTAGGATAGCAGTAGCAATTCTGAAGCATTGATTTGTCTTGTGGAGTGAGTTAATTTGGCATGTGGTGAATTTTTTTTTTTTGTTCTCCATGGAATTTGGCACCTTTGGAATCTCAGTATTAGAATGAGCATGAATTCAATTGTATTTTGAAAGAATTAAGTCCCCTTTAGCCTAAGCCAATTCATCATTCTTGCTTTGTGTCATCTCCATGGTTTTAAGAATGTTCCTTTGATTTCAGTTAAGAGTTTGTTTGTGTTTTGGTTTTGGTTTTTCTCTTTCCCATTTTTAGATCGGGAGGAGTGCGTTTGTGACCTCCTCTTCATCTCTGCCTTCCTTCCCCTCCACGCTCTCCTGGTCGAGGGATGAGAGCACACGAAGGGTTAAGTACCTTCCCAATCGGTCTTTTCCCTGGAGGAGGTGCCAATCTCCCCAGAACCACATCCTCTCTCTTCCCCTTCTCACTGCCTGGCCTTCCAGCCTGCATGGAGCAGAACTTCCTCCCTTCCATTCCTGCTGCCACCAGCTCTGGGCTCTTGCCTCTCTCTAACTTCACATCTTCAGCCTTTAACACCACACACAGTTCTCCAGGTCACTCCTTCAGCTGCACAACAGCCCCAAGACAAGCTGGCTGCTGTTTGGACAGTGATTTTCCAGGCTCTCACTGATATTTCTAAGCCAATGTACAACTCTCCTGCTGACTAAAAGCACTGCATGAGGCCCAGCTTCAAAGCTGCTTTCCTTGGGGGCTGGTGGCTTGCACCAATCCAGGTGGTCCTGATTGACTGTTTGCCTTACAGACAACAAATTTGGGGGTTTAAATGTTTACTCTGGTCTCTCCCTGCCAGGGCACAGAACCTGCTTTTTAATTCCTTCTGTCCCCATTTTATTTGACTGTGTTGGATATATTAGTCTAGAAAATATTAGATTTGCAAGTAGGGATAGAAGAAAAAACTTTCAAGGGAATATCCTGCTTGGCCAAATGGAAATCTGGGTTTGGCTGCAGTGCTGTCTGGTACTGGAAACTTGTAGAGGGTTTGATTGATTGTTTTTGTTCTACACTGATTCTCTATTAGTGATTCCATAGTATCCTCTTCTTGTAATTCATCACTGTTGTTTGTATTTCTGACCAGATGGTAGAGCTTTGCCACTATAAGGGTTGTTGTCTCTGTACACCTTGGGGAGGGGAAAGGTCAGACTCTACATAAAATAGTTTCTTATCTTCATAATATATTTTACTTTTACAACTGATCTTTACCAGCTGTCCTGAGAGACGTTTTCAAAAAATGCTGCTTTTTCCTTCTATGCAGAGTAACTCTAAAATTGAAAAGGGTTCCTAACTCCAGGTGTTTCACTTAAGAATTTGTTGGGTTTAACATCAGATGAGTGCTTAACAAATGTACTGAATCTCAACCAGTGAAAGCCAGTTCCTGGTCACATTTTTGGTCGATCCTTGAGGCAGAAATATTTGGTAAGCAGATTCCTAAATATTTGGGTCAGGGATGCAGATTGGAGGTGTCCCCTACAGTTTAACCCTGGAGACTCCCTCATGGTGACCCCAGGGTTTCTGTAAGAGCCTCAGGGCTGGTTGTTGGGGATGTGAAGGACCCTGAGCTGCTGCTCTGTGATCAGAGTGACACCAGTGTGGTGTATTTGACACCAGACACACCGTGCTGGGCACCTGGGTGAAGCTTTGCAGGTTTTGGAAGACTTGAGGAAGCAGATGTGTGGTGATCCTGGGGCCTGGCTGAGGATTTGGCCTCCAAGCTCATTTTGGTATCCCTTTCTTCATTCAGCCTTTGCTCTGGGATTAGCCTCCCACTTTGCAATGGGCCTACAGAGCTCACCCCATTCTCTGCTTCCCTGCATCCCCCTGCTCTCATTTCAGCTTCCACTTTGGAATTGGCCCCCATCCTCCCTTTGACAAAATTCTTCTGTGGCCCTCCACTCTGATGGCTGGGCCTCTTGCTCGTGCTGTATCCTGTGTTCTGGGGCACAACTCTCACTTCTTTGATCTTCCATCTCTGTACCAGTGTTAAGCATTCAATGGGCTTCAGTTCCTCACACTTTGGCCTCCCCCCCTGTTTTGGGCTTCACTTTGCAATGGACTTTAACCCCTCTCGTGTTGGCCCCCAAATTGTGTTGAGCTCCAGGTCTCATCAGTTCCATACATGCCCTCAGTCTTCCACCTGCAGTTTGGGCTCCCCCATCTCTGTCTTCTCTCTTTATTTTGGCTTAACCACTGCCACAGTCTTCAGTCCTTGTTTTGGGCTCTCATTTTGCAGTGGCCTTTCCACTCTGCATTCAGCCTCCCCACCGTGGTCTCTGGCCTCTGTTCTGCTCTCTTGGTCTGGCCTCTTTTTCTCTGGGGTTCTCTCCCTCTCCAGTGGTTCTTATTCACTGTTCAGGCTCCTGTTTCACAGTGCTGCTTCTCCATTTGGCCTCTGCTCCTGGTGGCCTCTCAGAGTGTGCCCCTGGGGTAGTTTCAGTGGCAGGGAAGGATGTTGTACTCTGTCTGTCTGTCTGTCTGTCCTGCTGTGCTGGGTGTTCAGGGGCTGGTGGGGCTGTGCTGTGCCCAGAGCCTCGGGTACAAGCTGAGCAGCAGCCTGGCATGGGGAGAGGGGCACAGCAGCTCCAGGGTAATGCAGGAGCTGTTGTGCAAAGAGCAAATCCACGTGCACAGGACGTGGCTCGGGCACAGCCCAGAGCTGCTCTCTCCTGCACAGGCTGAAGTAAATCTGTTCCTTGCAGGCCTCCAAGCTGGAGAAGCAGAGCAGCGTGTCTGAAAGCGACTATGACAACCCCACCACCCCCGTGGAGCTGGAGGAGCCAGGGTAGGTGCTGTGACACGGCTGACACAGCTTTGGGGGGACAGGAGAGTGCTCTGTCCCCTGCAAAGCCCTGCTTTGTCCCCTGCAGGTCGGGCAGGAAGGGCCGGCAGCGCAGCGTCATTTGGCAGGGGGAGGGCTCCATCCCTGAGGACACAGACCCAGCCCCCAGCTCCAGTTTGCCCAGTACAGAGGATGTGATTCGGAAAACGGAGCAGATCACCAAGAACATCCAGGAGCTGCTGCGAGCAGCACAGGAGAACAAACATGACAGGTAAGGAGGGAGTGCTGGAAAAGCTCTGGAGCTGGTGAGAAAAGAAAGGAAATTCTTCAGGTGTTTTCACCTGAAATAGCTCCTCTATTTCACACCTGTAAAATGTGTAGGTCTGTCGTGTTCCCTGGTGTCCTTAGTGCCACAGGGCAAGTTGGGGATGAGTGTCCAGCTCCTTGTGACCTTGTGAGTGGGTTCTGGCTGCAATGCTGCCTGCCCTGCCCTTAACTTGTGAATTCTGCTGCAAAACCAGCATTGTATTAGACACAAATCAAATGTGTTGTAGAAAACTCACTGCAAGTTTTTCTTGGGTCTTCACCCCTCTATGTCCATAAGTAATTACACCCTGCAGAATGTGATAGTAATACCAAGCCTTGCTTCAGGAGCAAATTGTGAAAGAGAATTTGGCTTTTCTATTGAGGTATTAGTACAAATTATTTTGAACTATTGGTTTTAGATACAGACCCAGCTGAATAAGCAGAACACTGACTGAGCACATCAGGCTGCAGCAGCTTCAGCTCCATCAGGGAAATTCTGGCCCACCTAAACAATTTCCAGAATCGTTCTGGGTGACAAAAAGTGATAGTGCCCTTGCTGATCATCAGGTGGTGCTCCCCACACAGCTCTTTTAGCAGGCTGTAAATCAAAGTTATGTATTCCCAGGTGTGAGCACATTTTGGGGCTGGAACACTCTGGGCTCCAGCAAGCCTGGCCCTGCAGGCTGGTGGGTCTGGCTCTGCTGTGGCCCCAGCTCGGTGCCCTCTGTGCCTGGGAGAAGCAGCAGAGGTTTGTGTTGAGCCCTCACTTCCTGCCTCGCTCAGAGAAGTGAACAACAATGGGGCCACTTTTGTTCTGTGTTTTTTCCTTCTTGTACTTTGCTATTTTTAGCAGGGCTGGTGTGGCCTCTCCTTCTCACCCGAGTGACGACTTCTGCTGTGTTTGTGCTGAGCTCATTGCCCTTGGTGTAACCTTTTCCAGTGCAATCTCTTGTTGGTTGTTTCACACAGAGAAGCTTTAAATGAGTATAGTTTTTATGTATGTCACACTATACAGTTGTGAATTTTTTTTTTAAATCATTGAAGGAAACAATGCAGCATACCCAGCTTTCATTGTTGAATTTATCAGGTTTTTTAAAAGCTGCATTTTTGTTTTCTGTACCACACATGGAGTGGGGTGTTTGCCTATGCTTAGATGAGTGTTATCTTGCAAAACACTGAACTAGGAAGCTGCTGTTCTTTGTTTTCCTCTTCCCTGGCTTCCTTAACAGAGGAGAATGCTTCCTCACCAAAATGAGACACTTGAGGATGTAATAACACATCCTCCAAGCTTGTGCTGGGAACATTGTAGAGAAAAATCGCGTGCTGCATAGATAACTGGAGAGTAAAAAAATACCATGCAAGAGCATCATCTATTAATGAAATAATAATGAAACCCCTTCTTCCTTTTGTTTCTCACTCTCTCCCATCCCTTTCCATGGGCTGAGCAGGCCCTTGGAGCGTGGGGGCTCATCCCAGCTCAGACACAGCCTCGGCACGCGGCTCCCCGGGGCTGAGCGAGCTCCCCTGCAGCCTCTGACCAGCCAGCAGCCCGGCCCTGCCTCCTGGTACTCTGGCCTCTGTCCCTGCCTCCCAGGCACAGTGTCCTTTCTCCTTCTCTCTGCTGCCTCTTTCCCTCCCTCTCCAGCCGCACGGGGTCGTGGAAGGCGATGCATGAAATGCTGCAGGGGATGAGGGAACTGCAGGCAGCCCCTCCAGGCCAGGGGTGTGGCACAGCCCCTTCAGCTCCCAGTAGTTATCAGTGGGGAGCAACCACAGCCTGGAGCTGCAGCTGGCTCTGGTGTATTCTCCTGGCTCTGCTTTGGTTTTTATTGCCTGTGAAGATAAATTAAATTACAGCTTGGTTGGCTCATGGAATCACAGAATAGTTGGGGTTAGAAGGGAGCTTAGAACCCACCTTGTTCCTCTCCCTCCATGGACAGGGATACCTTCCAGTTGTTGCTCCAAGCCCCATCCAACCTGGCCTTGGACACTTCCAGAGATGGGACAGCCACACCTTCTCTGTGCCAGGGCTGCCTCACCCTCACAGGGAAGAATTTCTTCCTTTAGGAAGAAATCTTTTGAGGTTTGAAGGTCCCTCCCAACCCAAACCATTATGTGATTTTATGACCAAAACACATGGTTGCTGTTTATTTGCACCATTGCAAAAGTAGCAGGAGTTTCACATTCCCAAGGTGGAACATTCACACCTGCCTGCTGAGGGCCCTCGAGTGTTTATACAGCTGGGGGTCAAATGAGATCATTTGTATCCCAAATGCATGAAAAAAGATGTGTGTTTATATGGTGTCTTCCATCCTGACCAAAATATTTTTTGTTAGTGCCTAAAATAAAAGTGACATTTGCATGAGAGGCTCTTTAAAACAGAACTGCCCAGGTTCAAACCCTGGCCAACAAATGTCAGGATTGGAGGAAGAGATTAACACAATTTACTGCTAATGAGGGATTCCTTTTCCAAGCTGTCACTACTTGAATATCTTCCTGATGTCTCACTGGAATGTGTGTAAACCCAAAACAGTGTCAGAGCATCTCACAAGCTCACAGTGAGTGTTTAGACATTAAACTGAAGCCATTCCTCCAGGCCACACTGAAACTTTGCAGCTGACCTAGAGAACATACAGTGAAAGGTGTTGTTCACCTGAGTGTCTCATTCAGGTTATTCTCAGGGCTTTCTCTGCCTTGTTAGTGAAGGGTTTAATCAGTAAATTGACTTTTTAATGAGGTATGATGCTGGTCACTGTAGCTGCAGGGAGCAGATTAATCATTAACTCTACAGCAGAAGGGGAATTGTGGTGAATTTGGAAGACCTCTCTCCACTTTTAGTTTATTTGGAAGAACTCATGTGACTTGAGACACATGGAAATACTCCTTTTAAAGCAATTTTCCTGCATTGCCAAAATGACCCCAGTGTGTTGCTTCTCTCTCAGTGCATTTGCAAGTGACTGATTTTTTTTGCACCTTTGCTGTTGCAAGAAGATCAAATAAATAATGACTGGGGATGGGTTTGGGGGCTCTTTTTGCTTGAAAGGGCACTGACCCACCATAACCCACACATGCTGAATAGTTTTCTTGAATGCTTTGTGAGTTTTGAGATTCTCTTGCTTAAGACTGGATCATGTGAACTAACTTAAGCTAAAATTGAGTCTTTGAAGCATAAAAGTGAATCTTTTGAATTGAGACTTGTGAGAGAGCACACTAACACTTCACTATTCACAGCAGTTTATGGTAAATAGCTCTATTTTGAACAGACCAGTTTTCATTTGGTATATAAATCAGAAGTGAAATCTATGAGGATTCGTGGAATCTGCCTTTGTTTTATTAACTAAATCATCAGAATTAGTGAGTGTTTAGAATTCACAGACTGTGAATGCAGTTGGTAGTTTGGGGATGCATGTGTGTGAGAACTCTGCCTTGTCTGTTCACTGGGTATTAATTAATCCAAAAAGGCATCTTGGTGTTCTGAAGTTGCACACAGATGGAGACTTTCCTGACAAAGTTTTATATAAAAAGTATTGACAGTTATTCCTTCGAACCAACTCCGAAAAACAACGAAAATCTAAGAAATAATTTTGCACTTCTTGCTTTTCCTGAAGTCACCTGGTTGTTTTTAGAATAACAGTCACTGGCAGTGGAAGAGGGAAGGGGGTCTCTGGACTGTGAATAACCCAGGGCATCTTTCTGCAGCTATATACCGTGCTCCGAGAGAATACATGTGGCAGTGACAGAAATGGCAGCCTTGTTCCCAAAAGTAAGTACCTGCCACCATCAGAATGGTTTGGCCTCCTTCCTCATGTCTCATTCCCCTTCAGAATCAAAATCAAAAATTATTTCCCTTCAAAATGAAAACGGTAGGGAGAAATGATGGGGTTGTGATGCAGCTTTGTATTTATTAGCATGGCAGCTGGTAAAGGCTAAAGTGTGAGTCCAGGCCTTTAATTGTAGTCTTGAATGTAAAACTCTTTAAGAATTGTACAAAACTGGAGGTGCTTAAATCTGGCATGAAGAGTTATGTGGTTATATGGGAATTTCACCAGACTCATCACCCTCTTTTCTATCCGAGTGCCATCACCTGGATTTCTTTCCTTCAGCCACGTTTAGATCTGTTATCCATCCATCAAAGAGATCTGTTTGCTCACAGCAAATTTAGGAGGTGAAATCCCCATGACTGTGTTCTTGTAAAGTCTTACCCACCTCTCCAAACTTCAAGGAAAGAGCCAAGGCTGCTGTCCCGCCTGCACCCATCATCCTGGACATGCTGTCCCCTCCTGCCAGCCAGGACGTGGGCTGGGACAGTAAACAGGCACCAGAAATGTGCATGAGTAACTTCCTAAGGGAAGGCACGGAGCAATATTCCCTGCCTGCTGCCTGGCAGCCGTTCGGGATCTCCCAGAGAGGAGAGAGAAATCCCGCCCGCTGCCACCAGGGGAAGGCAGGGCTTGGCCACATCAAAGAACCCTTGTGAGCACTCCCGCCTAATTAAAAGGTTGTGTTGTTCTGCCTGTTCCAGCCTCTGTTTTCCCTTCCCAGAAGCCCAAGTCGGAGCTGGTGAGGACTTCCCTGCGCCTGCTGACATCCAGTGCCTACAGGCTGCAGTCGGAGTGCAGGAAGGCGCTGCCCGCCGAGCCCAGCCCCGCGCCCGACATCCAGCTGGTGACACAGCAGGTCATCCAGTGCGCCTACGACATCGCCAAGGCTGCCAAGCAGCTGGTCACCATCACAACCAAAGAGAACAACAACTGAGGCACTCGGGGCTTTTTACTCTGGGGTTTTTTAAAAGGTTGGATTTCAACGTATAGGTGTGGAACTATGCGCATTTTTACGAGGAAAACAAAACTTCAAGGGGCAAGAAACTTTTTTTTTTTTTAACTCAGTATTATTTTTGCATGTTTTCTAACAATTTTATGATTAATTTAACCCACTGCCTTATTTTGTGCCTGTGTTGCCAGTGTAGTTATGGATAATAGCATGTTGCAAGTAGCTGTCGAGCCACTCTCATGTCCCAGCGCTGTACCGAGCTCTTGTAGATGTTTCCTTGGGGCCACGTTCTGCTTCCAGATCCTGCTGGTGGAACTGCTCTGACACCACTGCACGGATGGGAGAGCAGCATCTCCATCCCTCTGGAGCCTCCCCTGCTGGGATCCTGCTGGCTGAGGCTCCCCAGGCTCCGGGACCGCTCCCAGCAGGAAGAAGGTTTGTCCTGGTAACGGGGTACAAGCCCAACGTTCTCTGTTCCCATATCAACTGTTGTGCAATATGTTTTTTAGTCTGCTAAACCAGTAGTAGTTGTGGGCATCCAAGCTTGTTACGTGTAACTCTACAAGGTCTTTGTCACTTTATCTGTTTTGGAAGGAATTTGAAACTTAATAGTTATTTCTTTTAGCTGTCACTATGCCATTAATATATATGTTTGATGTTACTTTAGGGCATTAGTGGTTAAAATATTATCCTTTGTTTCTGAGTTAGTAATTCATTGTTAAGTTTCCTGCAGATTTTTTTCTGTCATCTTTGAGGCACCATCTTGTTTGCAGCAGCATTTCTCAGTAACTCCAGATGCAATTTCACTAAAGATTTTTGTGCTTATTAACAAAAAAAGGAAGTTAGAAGAGTGCCAGTGCAAAAGCAGCTGTGTCTGCCACAGCACATAACCTCTGTACCTCAACATATCCAAATGTGAAAACATTTCTCCTATCTCCTAAGTTTTATATGCAAATCTTCCAAAATTTGACAACCTGCTGAGTAACCCCTGCCAGGCTGCCTGACCCCAGTGGCCATGTGTGCTCCAGGTTTCCTCATCCATAACAGTTCACAGAAGTGTGTCAGTCCATAATTTAAAAACTGAGAATATTTTTGGGAGTCTGAATTTCAGGTGGTGCAGGAAATCACTGATTTTTGCCTCTGCCCCATTTGGAAGTGTGTTGTCACTGCCCAGGAGCCAGCCATGGTGTGTTTGTGTGGATATATCCAAGCACAAGTGCCACAGCACTGCTGGATTCCTGGTGCTGTCTGGCTCCCAGAGTCTGAGGGAGGGAAGGAATGGAGAGAGGAGATGACAGCCCAGTAAATTCATGTTCTTCATTGTGGGGTTTTATTTCCTTTCTGCCCTTCTGAACCCCAGAAGCAGCTCTAGCCTGACAGCAGAGCCAGGCTGGGATTAAAACTGCAGATGACCTTTGTGAAAACTACTTCAAAATCATGTAACTGGCAATTAATTAAAAACATTGAGAATCCTCTAGGAACTTTTCCTTAAATAATGGCTGAAAGGCAGCAGATGGTATTTTTCAGTCTCCCAGGACACCACTGTGTGCTGTTCTTTAACATATCTTACCTGCTTTCCAAAGCAGGGTGACACTGAGCTATGGTGTAATTTATCACTTATTTAAACCTGCCTTTGATCCAAAACCAAGGGACACTTTAGCAACTGCCAGCCCCTGCTCCAGCTACACTGTAATCAGAGTGGTCCACACCCCACAGGAACCCCCAGCAGCAGTTCATGAACCCTCCACTCCCAGCACTGCAGTCACAGAGTTTGTAGCACCTCAAGTAACAAAGGTGTGTTTTTCTTTTAGGACTAGATCTCTTGTTCCCCTGTAAACAAACTTGCTCTTCCTTTTACAAAATGCTGCAGAGGAAAGGAAAAGCTTTTTTTGCCTTTTTCCAAACCTTGTATTTATCAGTGTCATTCTGTCTGTACAATATTTTGACTTTTAATCTTTTGTTTACAGTATTACTATAAAATGCTAAAACCCTTTCAGTGTGTGAAATAATGTGGGCTTATTTGACTGGTTCTCTAAAGATCTCTGGAAAGTTTTCTACTCTTGAGTAAAGTGCCAGTCTTTGTCACAGCCCTGTAACAGCTCCTTGTGCAGTGTGACAGGACTGATGCCAAGCTGCAGTAGTGGATGGTAACAGCAAGGAATGAACTGCAATAATCAACTCAATCTCCTCTCCTGTTGCTGCAGCAGTTTGCTCATGTAACAAAACCAAATCCTTGTTCAGGTTTCAATTATTATTTATTAAATAAGTGAAAAACAATGTTTAAGTCTCCAGTACCTTCTGGAGAGGAACTGAACAAGCACTGCTGCCACAGCACACATGATCTGACTGATTTGCAATGTGCATTATGAATTCACTCCTCAAAGTCCAGTGGGAACCCAGGCCTGATTCTCCAAGGGGGGAGTCTGATAAAGCCCATGGTGTTTCACAGCTCCTCTTCCTGGGGAGGCATTGATTCTGCTGTGGCTCAGGTCCACAGGGCCCTTTTATTTGCTGGGTTGGTTCAGCCTCTCCTGTACTAAAATACATGAGCACAGCTCCAGAGTGCAAAGTTCACTTCTCTGAAGGTGCTCACACCTCCATGTTCCTAAAGACAGTAGAACTTTTCTCCTCTTCAGCTTGGCCACAACTAAATGTTTTCAGAAATCTACTGAGTCAAGTCTTGATCTCACTGTAGGCTGTTCCAGAGGCACCATTATTTCAGGAGTTCCTTGAGTCCTCAGAGTTTTCTTTCTGTAGTCTGGAGCTGCATCTCATGCTCATTCCTCAGGTCCAAGCTGCTCTTGGGTAACTGTAGAACTAATGGGGTCAAAACAAAGACCAGCACAGGTTTATGGGCTCTGGAATTAATCCACATATGCTCTTGAGCACACACAGGAGCTGTTGGGCTGGGCAGGGGCTTTAGGTAGGGTTACTCACATTTGATTTTAGAGCTAGACAAAGTAGGACAGTTAATAAAGACACTGAGCAGGGGAGTTGCACTGTACCAACTGCACTAATGCAGTTAAAATAAATCCCTTTCAGCACTGAGCAACACTTGAGGCATCAGCAACACATCTGTCTCAAAAATTCTTTAAGAGTTAGGGCCTAATATATCAATATCAGTAAAAGAGAACAGAGAGAACTGTAGAGGTCTGTGAGGGGCAGGAACAACCCCTAGCACTGTGATAACTAAAGTGCAGATCAGAGACAATGATGGTGTCACCCTCCATGATGGGCTCATGTGTCAGGGTGACCCCAGTGCCAGGGTGACCCAGGTGTGACCTTACCCTGCTGTGCCAGCCCTGCTTGCCCTCCTGCTGCTCCAGCTCCTTGAGGTGCTGCTGGGCTGCTCCCTCCTGCTGTTCCTCCTCCTCCTCTCTCCAGCTGTGCTCTGTCCCCTGTGCAGGGGCAATGGGGTGAGATGGGGCAGCCTCAGCAGCCAGGTGTGTACTGGGGAGCTCAGCCTACCTGTGCCTGCAGCTCCCTCCTGTGGGCTCTCTGCTGTTCCTGCTCCTCCCTACGAGTCCCTTCCTTGGCCTCCTCGAGTTCTTTGATCAGCTGCTCTCGATATTTAATGCACTCTTCTTGGGCCCTTCTGTTTAGCTCCATCTTCTCTTGGATCTGGCGCTGCCTGCCAGCAAGGACCTGTGCAAAGGGAGAAGATGGTTAAACTGTTCCCAGGAAACACAGCACACAAGCAAAAAAATTCCACCCTGGCATGGAAGGATCTAACTCTCCAGAGGGTGGTGGGTTAATGGTGTCACTGAGCCAAGGGGGACACATCATCAACAGAGGTCATCACCTCACTCATCAGGCGATCTCTGGCCACCTTCTCTCTTTCCCATTCTTCTTCCCTCTTCTCCCACATTTTTTTTGCTTCTTCCCTAAAGGAGAGAGGAAGAATTATCTCTGAGGTTAACCCCCCTGTATGCTCCACAGGCACAGACAAGTTATCCTGTGATTTAGAGGAGACCTTGGGTTTCTCCTCAGGTTTGTTCCCTGCCTGTTGGCGTGTCCATCCCACCTGTGCCTCTCAGTGACCCCCTGACCCAGAACATTCAGCACACATGGACTCTTCAGGTGAGGTTCAGAGGTGGACAGACTCACCTGAAGATAGTCTCAAGCTCTGCTTCCCTCTCCTTTTCCAGCTGGAGCTGTTCCTCAATGACCCTCTTCATCCAGGCCACGTCTGCCACCGCCCGTCCCCGCCCCGTGATCTGCTGGTGCTGATCCTCCTCTTCTTTCTCCAGGAGGGCTGATAAGATTTGCCTGTCTGTCTCCTGGAGAAAAACCACGAGATTAACAACCATCCAACAGCCTTCCAGCCTGTGTGCAGGGCTCCTCTAAGCATTACTGGTGACAGTGTCGAGGGTGTGCTCAGCAAGATGCTCCATCTGCTGCTTCCCTGTGAGCTTTGTGCTCCAGCCCTGTGCACAAGCTGGAAGGGGCCTCCTGATCTGTAGGAATCAGAGGCAGACACAAACCACACACAACAAGTTTTTTCACAGCATCTATAAAGTAAAAATGAATCTCTTACCAGCTCCTCCTGTACCTGCTGTGCTCGTCTCCTTAACTGGACATCACACTGATGCTTCAAGAAGCGACTGAAGGAGGAAAATAAAGCAAAATTTAAAAAAATAAAAAGTATCACACTGACTCTAAAGCACCACGTCATTGTACAGCACCACCTGAGGAGGTACATCTGTGACAATGAGGAACCTGCTACCAGAAACAAAAAGCAGTAACAGCACCAGTGCCTCTGCTCCTTGGCTGCTCTGGGCAAGTCCACCAAAATCCAGATATTTACATCCTACCACTGCTACCTGGAATATCTCCTTGTGCCCCAAGTACTGCTGTGGGCACAGGAAGATTCTATCCAAAACAAGCTCCACTCAATGTCCTACCCGAGCTCTTTCTTCCTCCGGTGCTCTTCTATTTGTTTCCTTTCTTCTCCCAAATTCTCCAGCTCCCACTGCTGCTTTAATAAAATCTCTTGTTCCTTTTTCAGCTTTGTTGCCTAAAAAGGAAAACACAAGCACCAAGAGAGAGTACAGAGAGCTACAACATCCCAGAGAGCGTGCTTGGCCAGAGTTTGTACCCTGTTCTGCTCCTCTGCAGGCAGGGAAAACCCTCCCTGCAGAGCAAACATGGAGAGAAGAGGTCAGGTCAGCCCTGCTGTATTTCCAAGTGAAGCAACAAATTCCTTTCTCCAATGAGGAGAAAGTCAAGATTACCTTTGTCTCCTGTAGTTTCAGTTCTTCTATCTGCTGAAGCAAGGTCTCTGCTTGCTGCTTCTCCAGCTGAGGCTTCTCTTCCTCTTGTCTCATTCTTTCCAGCCCTTCCCCTCGTGCCGTTTCGTACTCATTTTCATCACGTTTCTTCTCTTCCAGTCTGGTCACCTCTTCCTTTCCCAAAGAAAAGAAAACAGCATTTCAGGTTAGCCTGACACAAAGAAACAGCTTCTGGCTCAGAAAGTCCACAGAGCAAGCTGGATGGCTTTGTTAACAGTGCCCTTCCTGGCAGCAGCTCCCGTGGCACAAGGGTCACCCCTCCACCCACATACACATTTCAGAGTCCCCCCAGTGACCAGAACACCAGGGCTGCCCCCATACCTTGTTTTGTTGTGTGAGCTGATCACCCCAAGCCTCTCTCATGTGCTTCCTGTGCAGCTCTGGCTCTGCCTGGAGACACAACAGATGTAACAGGGTCATCAGTGCCAGAGGTTCTGTCCCCCAGGATCTTCCAGACTCTCTGGAGCACCACCTGGCCCTGAAATCCCAGGAGGATCTGCCTCTGCAGAGGTGAGCTCATCTGAGTGTCCAAGGTGCCCACCAAGTCCTGAGGGTCATTGTCACATGGGAAACACCACAGTGACAGTGATACAGGACTGCAATGTTGGAGCAGCACATGGGTGGAATAAAAAGTGAGGAAGCATCACAGCATGGCAGGTACAGCTGAGATATCAAGATTTATATTTTTTGTATTACTTATATTTTGTGTGCCTGAGATATTTACATTGTGAGCTCTGAAAATTTGCTCAGAGTCTGAACAGATTTCTGACTTATAAAAATACAGCTTTGAGAGGGCTTCTTAAAACTATTTGAACTTAAACCCTTTCACTAACAAGTTTTTTGTTTATCAGAACTTGGGGCAGTTGCTGTGATGCGAGATGAGTGACCGCAGCAGAGATATGATGGCTTTCAAGTTAAAAACTGGTTTAATAAATACAAGGCAGCAGGGACTCAAGAGAAAGCAACATCACCTCTCGGAGCTCCGCGCTGTTTTTGTTCCAGCGCTCCCGCAGCGGCGGCTCAGCAAACTGGGAACACAGAGCTGGGTCAGGTCAGGATACGGGAGTGCTCGGCATCCCAAACCCCGCCGAGGCTGACGGGGGTCCAGGGCACCGAGCGGTGGCAACTCCAGCAGGTCCCGCTGGTACAGCTGAAGCACGGACGAGCCCCGGCATGCGGGGCGAGCAGGGCCGGGCCGCTCCCTCACCTTCCTCCCGCACTCTCCGGGGCCGTCCCGCAGCTCCTGGCTCCGCATCCCGCCCCGCCGCCGCTCCCGCAGCTCCGCCGCCAGCGCCTCCCGCTCCTCGCCCAGCAGCCGCTGCAGCCGCTCCC
>WBNO01019293.1:210116-223817 GCA_013400575.1 Peucedramus taeniatus | reverse complement strand
AGGGACGGGAGATGGAGCGGCGGCGGAGGGGGAACGGTTCGCTCCCACCCGGCCCGGCGGTACCGCCGCGCCCCGAGCGAGCGCTCGCAGGATGTGCGGGTACAGCCCGGGCCGGGCGCGGTGCCTCTGTGCCGGCTCGGAGCGCGCAGCAGCGCGGGGTTTGTGGCGCTGTAAATATTTCAGGGGTTAAAGGTTTCTGTTTCGGCCCGCCTTGGCACGGCACCAGCGCGGCGCCGCCCGCAGCGAACCCAAGCGGACCGGGCGCTGCGTGACCCGAGACAGCCCGGGCACCGCCGGAGGGGCTGTGGGCATCCCGAGATGGGCTCAGGGCAGCCCCAGATGGGCTCAGGGCAGCCCCAGATGGGCTCAGGGCAGCCCGGAACGGGCTGGGCACCACGAGAGAGAGATTCTGGGGATGCTGGAACGGGCTCCGGGCATCCCGAGATGGGCTGCGGGCATCCTGAGATGGGCTCAGGGCAGCCCGGAACGGGCTGGGCACCACGGGAGGGACTCTGGGGATGCTGGAACGGGCTGCGGGCATCCCGAGAGGGCCTCCGGTCATCCTGAAGTGAACTCTGGACATCCCAGGACAGGCTCCGAGTACCCTAGGGTGGGCTCAGGGAACCGCAGGGACCACGGAACTGGTCCTGGCACCCCAAGAGGGGCTTCAAGCGTCCCGGTAGGGGCTCCGGGCACCACGGGAGTCTGGCAGCGGGGAGGGAGGCGGCAGCAGCCGGCAGCCCCCGCCGGTGGCCCGCAGCTCCCCACACCCGCCTTGTATCCGCACCCGCCCTGCCAGGCACCGATCGCTATCGCCCCACGGCCTGTTTTTCCAGAATAACCGGTAAAAACACCGTATTTGGGGCCCTGTCACCGGCAAGTCCGCTCCCCACGCAGCGGACGGGCTGAGCCTCCCTCCGCTCCCACCTCTTCTTCACCTCTCGGTGTCCCCGCTCGGTGTCATTTTCCCACCCAACCCCTCACTGAGGTGTGTCATCACTCCCGCGCGTTGAGGTTTGTTTTCCATCTGTTCCCTATAAAATATTTATTTCCCGTGAATAATTAACGCCGGCCCGCCCGGCGCTCGGGCAGCGCAGGGTCCCAGGCACGGCCAGGCCCCGACTCTGAGGGGGCGATGGGGGCGTGGCCTACTCGTTTAGCTGAAAGTCCCGCCCCCCGCCGCTCCGACCAATGGCTGCGCANCGGCGGGGGGCGGAGCGTGGCGTGGGCGCGCTGCCGGGTCGGCCCCCGCTGCCTCAGAGCCCCCTCAGCCGGGGAGCGGTGAGGGGGAAAGGGGGAAGAGGTACGTCGGTCATGGCGCTGCTGCTGGAGCACGAGTTCAAGCCGCTGCCGGCTGATAAGCAGATCGAGACTTTGCCCTTCCTGGAGGCCGTGGCGCACCTGCCGCCGTTCTTCGGTGAGACCGGGGTGGCCGGGGCTGGGAGATGCGGTCTGGGACCAGGCCTGCTGCGGGCTCAGTCGCTCCGGAGTGCCCCCTCCCCAGTTTTGGGTGGTGCCCCCCCCCACCTGATCCAGGGCTCACGCCGGGCTTGGCTGCTCTGCCAGGGCCGGGGTTAGATCACGATCCTGTCAAACCTGCCGAGCAGCCCCGTTGGGAAGCGTCCTGCCGTCCCCTGGAGCACCCTATGCAGAGGCATCGCCCGGGGCAGGAGCTGCCATCCCACCCATGGATCCCACCCCGTGTCGGGACACGGGTGGGTGTTCGGCGTGGCTGCCCTCGTGGCACAATGTGCCCGCTGCCCTCCACAATGTCAGCTATTGTATGCCGGCTCGATGGCAGCCCCGGAAGGGCAGGATGTGGGGCTGCCTGCCTGCGGACGAGCAGTGTCCGGTGCTGGTCAGGCTGTTCCAGGACGTTCTGCCAGGGCTGTGTCCCGGAGCCAGGGGCATTGGAAGTCGCTGGTGGGGCCGCAGTAGGTGGCAGGGCTGTCCCTAGGGCCAACAGCCACATAGGAAGCTCAGAGATCCCTTTCCAGTCTCAGTGCCCGGGCTGTGCTTAAAGTGAAAACGGTTGGTTACAGGAAGTCTGTGGTGTCCCCTGTGTCACAAATGTCTAACTGTCCTCCCTCCCTGTGTCCACAGATTGCCTGGGGACTCCCATCGTCTACTCGCCAGTCAAAGCAGACCTGACTGGAAATATCAAGGTAGGAAGGGACTCAGGAGAGCTCAGAGCTCTCTCCTGGGGAGAGATTCTGTGGGACTGGAGGTGTTTCAAAAGGCTTTCTTCCCACGGGGACTTTGGGCTCAGTCACAGGTTTATTCCCAGAGCTCCTGCCCAAAGTCCCTGCTCCCAGGTGCCAATCCCCTTTTCTGCCCTCAGAAAATCCGGGCGGTTTATGACTCCAACCCTGCCAAGTTCAAAACGCTGCAGAACATCCTGGAGGTGGAGAAGGAGCTGCACGGCTCGGCCTGGCCCAAGACAGGAGCGACGCTGGCGCTGATGTGGTTGAAGAGGTGACTCACGGCGTCGGGAGCTGCTCCGGCTGTGTCCTGGCATGTGGGGAGCTGGAGAGCTCCAGATGGAAGCTCTGTGGGCTGGGCTGGTCCCTGTGGGCTGGGGTTGGGCAGCGTGGGGTGCTGTGTTTGGGGAGCACAGCTGTTGGGAACCCCCCTCCTCAAATCTGCCCCACCTGGGAATGCATAGGGGAGCTCAAGCTCAGAGTGTGAGCCCACAGATTGGACAGGTCAGGACCCTGCAGTGCCTGGAGGATCCATGGGGCTGCACCTGACCATGTCCAGCTCAGCCCTCAGCCCTCACCTGGGGGTTCCATCCTGCCCTGGGGGCTCCATCCAGCCCTTCTCTCTCTTTTCCTTGGATGGATACACAGCGACAGTCACCGGCTCTGTGAGAGGGATGCACTGTGGGTTTTTGGGATGCTTGGAAACACCAGGCTGGAAGCTGGGAAGCAGCACCTGAGCCCAACATCTCTGCTCTCCTCCCAGGGGTCTGAAATTCATTCTGGTGTTGCTGCAGAGCATCTCTGACGGGGAGAGGGATGAGGAGCATCCCAACCTCATCCGGGTGAACGCCTTGAAGGCTTACGAGATCGCACTGAAGAAATACCACGGCTGGATGCTGCAGAAGCTCTTCACGGTGAGCATCCCCTCCCTCTCCAAGCATCCAACCACCATCCCTAAGGCTGTTCTGGACAAGAGTCCAGAGACCCCGCTCCATTGGCGCATAGGAACAACCCAACCTATGGTCTCTGTTGGGTTTGTGGGAGTCAAACACACTCTCCCTGTTTTATAGGGCTCAGTCTATGCTCTTCCCTACAAATCTGATTTGCTGAAAGCCTTGGAGAAGGGTAAAGAAGTCAAGGAAGAGGAAAGCATAGAAAAAATCCACCAGTTTCTCACGAGGGTCACTCCAATCCTGGATGCAATTTATGAGATGTACACGAAGATGAACGCTGAGCTGAGCTACAAAGCCTAAAGCTGGCACAGGATTGGCACAGATTAAATAACGTGTGATGGGTGTTACCTATGTCTTCATCACTGAGGCAGCTGGGGCGGCTCCCAGCTCTCTGGTGACTTCGATTCCTGTCTGGATCTGCAGTGGATAATGTCTTTTCTAACCAAAAAATAACAGTAATTAACTTTCTATTAAGAATACGGCAATAAAACAATTGTGGGTGTCACCCTCGGATTTCCCAAGAGGAAGAAGAAGTGTTTCTAGTCCCAGCTCCTGGATTCCTGTCTTCAGTGGGGCAGGGAATGAAGTGTCCTGCTGATGAATGAAGTGGCACTCGGACTGTGCCTGGAGCCCACCCACGGGCACCTTGTGTTGATTGGCACTGCACTGCCCGGAATGATGCCCGTGGAGAGGAGCTGATGACTTTCCTGGGTGATCCCAACTCCTCCAGTACTGGCGTGGGATCAAGCTCCTGTGCTGGGATTTGGAAACCAGGAACTGCCCCCGCAGTGCTTGCGGTGCCTTATGAGCCTCCCTCTCCTCCCGAGCCCCGGCAGGAGCAGCAATTAATAAAAACTGACAGTATCCGTGGCCTGGGAACCTCATCTGGGGCTGTGTCAGCCCCAAAAGGTGTTTGGGGAGACTGTTTTAGGGAAGGTGTTTTGGGGCTGTTCCTGGCAGGGCTGTTTTGGGTAGGGAGATTTGGGTTTTTTTCCTAGGGGAGCTGTTTTCAGGAGGATGTTTTGGAGCTGTTCCTGGGAGGTTGTTTTGAAGCTGCGTCCCGGGAGGGCTGTTTATGGGAGGCTTTTTGGAGCTGTTCTTTAGGAGAGCTGTGTCAGAGACGTTTTTCCTGGGGGCTTATTTTTTGAAGGGTATTTTGGAGCTGTTCCTTCTGGGCTGTTTTGTGGCCGGTGTTCCCGGGAGACTGCCCGGGGACGGGGGGGCGGGCGGGGGCCGATCCCGAGGGCGGGTCCCGGTGCTGCCTCCGCCGCTGGAGCCGGGGCAGGGCGGGGAGGGGCCGCTCTGGGGACCGGCCCCGGGCGACTCCGCGGCGCCGGAGACCAAGGGACTTTCCACGGGACCTTTGGCGGTACGGAACCGGGGGAGCGGGCAGAGGGGGGCACGACCGGGAGTGGAACGGGCCGGGACACGGGGACCGGGGCTGGATGGAGCCTTCGGTGCGGGGACACGGAAACTGGGGCAGGATGGAGCTCTCCCGGCAGCACATGGGGACTGGGGGGTGATGGAGACCCCAGGTGTGGTCGGGGTCGAGGGCTGAGCTGGGCAAGGCCAGGTGGACCCTTAAGGATGCCCCGGTACTGTCCGGACAGCCTGGGGACTCATGGACTGTGACTGAGGTGCTGGGTGGGTGCCCAGGCAGAGCTTTGAGGAGAGGGGTCCCACCGGCTCCGAACCCCCCGTGCTGCCCACACCGAGCTCCTGGCTGTTGCCGAGGTGAGGATGATTTTGGGAAGCAGCTGCATCACTCGGGATGAGCATTTCCGACTAGAGTCCGCTGTGGTTTCAGTGATTCACTCCCACCGGATCACCCTTTAATGTCATGGGACACCCTCCCTGCCGCCCACCCGTAGATGTCCCCGCACATCCCGGTGCTGGTGACAGCGTCCGTGCTCCCGTGGCGGGCAGGAGTGGGCACTGACTGGGGACACTGGTCCAACTGGGAGGTACCTTGGTGGGATGCTGGGAAGAGGTGGGAGCACAGGTGGGGTTTGTGTTGGATGCCAGAGCTGTGCCTTGACTCAGTTATTCCGTGAGGTGAGGAAGTCTGAAAACTCCAAACCCAAATAACCAAGGGGCCAAATCAAACCCCTGTGACAGCACCTTTCCTGGCAGCACCCGGGCTGACGGCACCAGCCCTGGGTCCCTCATTTCCCACACAAGCTTCAGTCCCAGCTGGTGACAGCAGGTGTGGGACAGCCCGTGTGGGACAGCCCGGCTTTTCCCTAAAGCTGCACTTTTCCGGGTCCCAGCTTGGACAGGTCAGGTGCTCCATCCCCATTCCCAGCCCGCAGGGTCCGTGTGCCTGGCAATTCCCTCTCCTCCCTTATCCAAGGTCAAACCGGCCATGCGAGGGCTCCTGTTTGCATGGGGTCGGGATGTGGGACCTGCGGGCTTTGGCAGGTGCTTGTGGAATTTCTTGCATGGACGGGGATGGCAGGAAAGTCAGCAAAGAGCAGAAACTGTCAGCTCTGTGTCCCCCAGGGCTGCACTGTCCTTTCTGGGTGTCCCCCAGGGTGGCAGGGAAAGGGGGGCACTGCCTGAGCCCCCCTCCCTGTCGCTGCAGGGTTTGGGGCCGTTTGCCACCCTCATCCCCCGTGCCCACGGGGGCAGGACCCGCTGCCTCCTTCGAGCCCTTTCCTCGGCTGGGCTGCCCTCCCGACAGGGCCCAGCCTGCCACTGTGGCTTGTCACACAGAGCTTCAGCCCAGCACAAAATGACACGTTTCTCTCTGCTTTTTCCATCCCGGGAGGGCTGAGCTCCCCGCAGGCGGGAGCTGTGCTGAGCCCTAACGCTGCTGGGTTTCTCCGGAGGGTTTTGGTGGAAAGCGGGGCTGGGGGAGTGCCTGGGGACAGTCACCTGTCCGTGTCCCGGAGGTGGCGGGCAGGACGCGGTGACACGGTACGGTGCTCTCACATCTCTCCTTCATCTCCACGTCCCCCTGGGCAACCTAAACCCGTAATTTCTTGTCCCAGCCGCTGCTCCTGCCCTCCCGCGGGCTGCAGCCCCCCCGTGCCGCGCCCGTCCCCTCCCGGTGCCCCGATCCGGGTCCCACCGAGCCCCTCTGGGTTGAGGAGCATCAGGAGCAGCCCTTGGCCCCGCTCCCAGCTCTGCTGCGGTGGCAGCTCCTGCTGCCTCTGGGCGCTTCCCTGGACGCTTCCTTGGATGTGGGGAGTATCCCAAGGAATGTTTTCTTTCCTTGGGCGGCAGATCGCAGCGCACAGGGTCTGCTCTGTGCCCTGTCCTGGGCTGCACCCCGGCTGACCGCAGCGGGGCCGGGCTCGCCCTCGCCCAGCACGGCAGCGCCGCAGCCGGAGGGGCCCCCGCAGACGTGAGGGGTCCCCGCAGCGGGTAGGTGGGTGCCGAGGAGAGCCGGGACAAGGCAGGACAGTCCGGGGGACTCTGAGCTACAGCGGGTCCTGCCGCCCCCAACCTCTGCCCGGGTGGGTGTGGGACCTGTCCCGCCGCGGGGCTCGGAGCGCCGGGGAGAGGATGGGGAGGGTCTTTTGGGGGTGACACGGGGTTTTCCTCTGCCAGGTCTCCTGCTCTCGTGGAAGGAGCCGGGGGTCACAGCCAGCCAGGCAGGTCAGTCGTGCTCGTCCCTCCGGGCAGGGACCATGGCAGACAGCGAAGACGCCCCGCGCGATGCCGGGGAGGGCGCGGGGGAGGACGGCTCCCTCCAGAACGAATCCTTCCCGCTCTCCTCTCTGGCCAACCTGTTCGAGAGCGAGGACACCCCGAGCCCCGCCGAGGCAGCCCGGGGTCCCCCCGGCGCCGGGGATGGAAAGCAAAACCTCCGCATGAAATTCCACGGGGCCTTTCGGAAAGGCGCCCCGAAGCCCATGGAGCTGCTGGAGGCCACCATCTACGAGTCCCCCGTGGTCCCCGCGCCCAAGAAAGCCCCCATGGACTCCCTGTTCGACTACGGCACCTACCGCCACCACCCCAGCGAGAACAAGCGCTGGCGCAGGAGGGTCGCGGAGTGAGTACGAGACCCCCGCGCCCCCCGGTGCGGCGGGGGCTGCTGGGGTGGGGACACCCCGGTGGGGATGGGGATGAGCAGCTGGGGACACCCCGGTGGGGATGGGGATGTTCTGTTGGGGACACCCCGGTGGGGATGGGGATGAGCAGCTGGGGACACCCTGGTGGGGATGGGGATGAGCAGTTGGGGACACCCTGGTGGGGATGGGGATGAGCAGTTGGGGACACCCCGGTGGGGATGGGGATGAGCAGTTGGGGACACCCCGGTGGGTATGGTGATGAGCAGTTGGGGACACCCCGGTGGGGATGGGGATGTTCTGCTGGGGACACCCCGGTGGGGATGGGGATGTTCTGCTGGGGACACCCCGGTGGGGATGGGGATGAGCAGTTGGGGACACCCCGGTGGGGATGGTGATGTTCGGTGCTGGCGACGTGGGCGGACCTTCGAGCGGCACTTTGGGGTGCTTTGGGCAGCAGCCCCCGGTGTGTCGCAGCGGCAGCGCTGGGCTGTGCCATGCCGTGCTGAGGCTCCGCAGCCCCCGGTACCGCGGGGCCGGGAGCGCGCTCCCCTTCCCCCTTACGGGAGCCATGAAAGAGGCTCTGTGCGCCCGGCCGCTCCCCTGGCCGGTGCGGCCGTCTGGCTGCGGCATGAAAGGGCTTTTCAGGAGGGCCTCCGCCCTGCCCGCGCCAGGAAACCGGAGCCGGGGGGGGCAGCCCGCGGCCGGACGCACAATGCCCCTCTGTGCCGGGCACCTGGGGCTGCCCGCCAGTGTCCCCACCCAGGGGTGCAGCCGGCTTTAGGAGAGCGGGATGTTCCCCGTGGAGGTGGGTGGAGGGGGCCAGGATGCCCCGTGAGCCCTCGGACTGGAAGTCCCCGGCTGGGGCGGCCGCCGTTCGTCCTGTCCCCATTCCCGGTGCCCGGAGCTGCCCCCGGTCCATCCCCCCCGTCCTGCTGCCGACTGCTCCGACCGGTCTGGCTTCCCCCGTGGTGCCGGAACGTGACCAAGCCCGCGGGCTGTCCCTCCCTCCCGGGGGGCACGGCTGGGGGCCCCAAGCGCTGCAGCACCGGGGTGGGAGCTGGCAAGGCACTGGGGAGGCTGCCCTGGCCTCACCGGTGACCCCAGCCGGGAGGTGTCCCCAGGTGCCTGTCCCCAGTGGCTGAGCACCCCCAAGCTCGTTGCACTGGTGGGGGAAGCCGAGGCAGCGGCTCCTGCTCCCAGCGCTGGCGTTTCTCCCGCAGGAAGCAGCCGCCCGCCGCAAAGGGGCCGGCTCCCGACCCGCCCCCCGTCCTCAAGGTCTTCAACAGGCCCATCCTCTTCGACATCGTCTCCCGGGGCTCTCCGGCCGGCCTGGATGGGCTCCTCTCCTTCCTGCTCACCCACAAGAAGCGCCTCACAGACGAGGAGTTCCGAGGTGAGGATCTGTGTGTTCCTTGCCTTGGTGCCAGGGCTGGGCTGTGACCACTGGCGATCCCTGTGTTCCTGGGGGAGGGGGATGCACAGCTCTGGAATGGGGAGCCAGGGGCCTGAGGGGTTTGCCCTGGCCCCCCCCTCAGCACCCTCCACTCGCAGAGCCCTCCACGGGAAAGACCTGCCTGCCCAAAGCCCTGCTCAACCTGAGCGGGGGCAAGAACGACACCATCCCCGTGCTCCTGGACATCGCCGAGAAGACGGGAAACATGCGGGAGTTCATCAACTCGCCCTTCAGGGACGTCTACTACCGAGGTGGGGGGCGTGGGGCTACTGCTGGCCCCGCCAGGGCATGGGGGATACCAGAGAAGGGAGCTGGGAAGTCCCGGGGCAAGGCGGTGGCTGACGGGCGGTGGTGGCACAGGTCAGACAGCCCTGCACATCGCCATCGAGCGCCGCTGCAAGCACTACGTGGAGCTGCTGGTGGAGAAGGGAGCAGACGTCCATGCCCAGGCCCGCGGCCGCTTCTTCCAGCCCAAGGGCGAGGGGGGCTACTTCTACTTCGGTGAGCAGAGAGAGACTCGGGGGGCTGCGCCCCAAGATGTCCCCGCAGCGGGGAAGGGGTGACAGGAGATGTCACCCGGTGTTGTCCCCGCAGGTGAGCTGCCCCTCTCGCTGGCCGCCTGCACCAACCAGCCGCACATCGTGCACTACCTGACGGAGAACGGGCACAAGCAGGCGGACCTGCGGCGCCAGGACTCCCGTGGCAACACCGTGCTGCACGCCCTGGTGGCCATCGCCGACAACACCCGCGAGAACACCAAGTTTGTCACCAAGATGTACGACCTGCTCCTCGTCAAGTGTGCCAAGCTCTTCCCCGACACCAACCTGGAGGCTCTGCTCAACAACGACGGCCTCTCCCCGCTCATGATGGCAGCCAAGACCGGCAAGATCGGGGTACGGTGTCCCCCCGTACTGGGGGACGTCACCCTGCCAGCCCTGCTGAGCCCTGTCACACTCAGTGCATGCACGGCTTGTCTCTGCAGATGCTGGTGGAAACCTGGATGTGCAGCCCTATTAACCTGGCTAATTAACACCCCTTTGCATTCTGGCTCTTTCCCAGTTAACTCCAGACCCTCACACAGCCCATCTTCCCCCCGACCTGCCCTTGGCCTCTGGTGGGGCAGGCAGGGGAGTCACCAAAAATGCAAAAGCTGCAGCATCCTGGAGAGCTGTGACAATGTCTTAGCATCACCCCAGGAGCACCTGGGAGCATCCTGAGCCCATTGGGGGGTTGGGGGACGCACCCAGGGTGGGGTGGGAGGAGGGCAGGGTGCCCCAGGCAGGTGGGGCCGGGTCTGTGGGTTGCAGTCCATCCTCCCTCCCTCCCTCGGGCAGATCTTCCAGCACATCATCCGGCGGGAGATCACGGACGAGGACGCCCGGCACCTCTCCCGCAAGTTCAAGGATTGGGCGTACGGCCCCGTCTACTCCTCCCTCTACGACCTCTCCTCGCTGGACACCTGTGGGGAGGAGGTGTCCGTGCTGGAGATCCTCGTCTACAACAGCAAGATCGAGGTGTGTGGGGCTGGCGGGGACTGGGAGGGGTCTGGAGGGGACGGAGTGGCTCTGTCCCCTCTGTCAGCACCCATGTCCCACCAGAACCGCCACGAGATGCTGGCCGTGGAGCCCATCAACGAGCTGCTGAGGGACAAGTGGCGCAAGTTTGGGGCTGTCTCCTTCTACATCAGCGTGGTCTCCTACCTCAGCGCCATGATCATCTTCACCCTGGTCGCCTACTACCGCCCCATGGAAGGCCCCGTGAGTCCCCAGGCTGGCACAGCCCCATGGGCCAGCGCTGCCTTGCAGGGGGGTCTGCTGGGTCTCTGTCCCAGGGGATGGGGGAGCAGCTCAGCTCTGTCCTCTCCCCACAGCCGCCCTACCCCTACACCAGCACCGCCGACTACCTGCGCCTGGCCGGGGAGATCATCACCCTCCTCACTGGAATCCTCTTCTTCTGCACAAACGTCAGTGTGGCCAGGCAGGGGGTCTTCCCGTGGGACCACTGAGCTCTTGGGGTCTTCAGGGGTGACAGCCTTGTCCCCTGAGGCATCCACCCCTGCCAAAGTGTCCCTAGACATGGGGACCCTGCCACTCGAGACCCTCCAACCTCTGCCTCTCTCCCACAGATTAAAGACCTGTTCATGAAGAAGTGCCCGGGTGTGAACTCCTTCTTCATAGATGGCTCCTTCCAGCTGCTCTAGTACGTGGGGAACCCCCAGGGCCACCACGAGCCACCGTTCCCCCCGGGCTTGTGGCTGCAGGGTCTGACCCCAACTCTCCCCCAGCTTCATCTACTCGGTGCTGGTGATTGTCACAGCGGGGCTGTACCTGGGTGGCATCGAGGCCTACCTGGCTGTCATGGTCTTTGCACTGGTCCTGGGCTGGATGAACGCCCTGTACTTCACCCGCGGGCTCAAGCTGACAGGGACCTACAGCATCATGATCCAGAAGGTCTGGTGGGGTCGTGGGTCTTGTCCTTCTCCAGGGGTGATCCTAAAAGAGGTCTCCCCAGGCTTTGGGAAGGGTTCCTGTGGCTCTCCACTGCCCTGCTCCCAGCGGCACAGCTTGATGATGATGCTGTGGTCCACACCTCACCCTGCTCTCCATCACTTTCAGATCCTCTTCAAAGACTTGTTCCGTTTCCTCCTGGTCTACCTGCTCTTCATGATCGGCTACGCGTCAGGTAAGCAGCCAGCTCCCCTGGCTGGGGGAAGGACAAGCCCTGTGGCTCAGCATGGCTGGGCAGGGGGCTGCAGAGCCCCAGCTCCATCCCACCTGCCCACAGGCTCAGCCTTTGCCTTCTCCCGTGGTGGAGAAGGTCTCAGCCAGCAGGGAGCCACGCTGGGGCCCATTGTGGATCCCTTGCCATTGCCCCTGCGGACTCGCTGTCCCTGTTGCTTCTCCCCCAGCCCTGGTGTCCCTCCTCAACCCGTGTCCCAGCAGTGAGTCCTGCAGTGAGAAGTCCAACTGCACAGTGCCCACCTACCCATCCTGCCGGGACAGCCAGACCTTCAGCACCTTCCTGCTCGACCTCTTCAAGCTCACCATCGGCATGGGCGACCTGGAGATGCTCGAGAGTGCCAAGTACCCCGGCGTCTTCATCATCCTCCTCGTCACCTACATCATCCTCACCTTTGTGCTCCTCCTCAACATGCTCATCGCCCTCATGGGCGAGACGGTGGGCCAAGTTTCCAAGGAGAGCAAGCACATCTGGAAGCTGCAGGTACCACCCTGGGGGTGGCGGGACGGGGGCTCCAGGAGCTGTTCCTGGGGGGCTGCAGCATCGAGGCATCCCGAGCTCCATGGGCAAGGCACCTCCATGCTCAAGCAGTCCCTGGTGTCCCTGGCAGTGGGCCACCACCATCCTGGACATCGAGCGCTCCTTCCCGGTGTTCCTGCGGAAAGCTTTCCGCTCGGGGGAGATGGTCACGGTGGGGAAGGGCACGGACGGGACCCCTGACCGCCGCTGGTGCTTCAGGTAAAGGTGGGAGCCCTCGGAGGCTGGGGAGCAGCTGAGCCTCTCCCAGCAGCATTTTGGGGGGCTGGCACCGTGCACTCATTTGCTGGCTGCTTTGTACTGGTCTGGAGGCAGCTGGCATTGCCGGTGGGTGCTGGAGCTCCTGCCCTGGTTCCCGGGTGTTCCGTGCAGCCCCTGCAGGTCTGACCTTCCCCACAGGGTGGACGAGGTGAACTGGTCCCACTGGAACCAAAACCTGGGCATCATCAGTGAGGACCCAGGCAAGAGTGACACATACCAGTACTACGGCTTCTCCCACACCATGGGCCGGCTGCGAAGAGGTGAGCGCCCTGCTGTGGGCTGGGTCATCCCTCAGGATGCTGCTTGCAGCCTCTGATGAGCCCCAGGAGCAGATCTGGGGGTCTGGCGAGCAGCCACAGGCTCCCGGCTTTGCGCATCTCCCACCCTCTCCACAGACCGGTGGTCGACGGTGGTGCCACGCGTGGTGGAGCTGAACAAGAGCTGCCCGCCGGAGGAGGTGGTGGTGCCCCTGGGGACCATGGGCACAGCGGAGCCGCGGGAGCGGCGACACGGCCACGCCCCGAGCTCCCCGCTCTAGCCCGGCGGCACCGGCAGCTGACGGACTGTGCCCGGGCCCCCGGAGCGGCTCCGGAGCGGCGACTGGGCTGGATGGTGCTTGTCTGCTCCTCAGGGATTCGGGCAGCCTCTGTCCCTCCGGCAGCCGCTGTCCCGGCGGGTGTCCCGCCCGGATGGGGGGCCTGGCGCTGCCCCGGCGGTGCCCGCGGTCTCGGCTCTCACCGGCGAGCTCCGGTGCCAGCGCTTCACCTCGCCGTGCCGGGAGCCCGGGGTGGGGAGCACGGCCCCCGCCGCCCGCCAAGGCCGATGGTTTTGCCACAGAGTTTTGCACAAGATTTATACGATTATTTATTTAGGAATAAAAACTGACCCGCCACCGCCGTCTCCTCACGGCACTGGGTGATTCCGGATGGGAGAGCCAGGCCGCCGGCAGGGCTGGGATGGAGGAGCTGCGTGCTCCCCGGCCGTGCCATGCCGAGCCAAACCGTGCCAAGCCATGCCGGGCCTTTGGGCAGGGTCACCCGTCATGCTGAGCTCAGGTGTGGTGCACGGATGTGGTGCAGGAGCGGGGTGTACAGGGATGTGATGATGCACAGGGGCGGGGCAGGGACGGGATGCACAGGTGTGACACAGGGACAGGATACACAGGTGTGACACAGGGATACCGTGCACAGGTGTGACACAGGGACAGGATACACAGGTGTGACACAGGGGTACCGTGTACAGGTGTGACACAGGGACAGGATACACAGGTGTGACACATGGATACGATGTACAGGTGTGACACATGGATACGATGCACAGGTGTGGTTCAGGGATATGATGCACAGGTGGGACACAGGGATACGGTGCACAGGTGCAGTGCATGGTTACGATGCTCAGGTGTGACTCATGGATACGGTGCACAGGTGTGACACATGGATACGATGCTCAGGTGTGACACAGGGTTACGATGCTCAGGTGTGACACAGGGTTACGATGCTCAGGTGTGACACACGGTTACGATGCTCAGGTGTGACACA
>WBNO01019293.1:178448-209982 GCA_013400575.1 Peucedramus taeniatus | reverse complement strand
GAGCGCAGCGCTGGGGCCGCTACCGGGCCGGGGCAAACCAGCTCTCCGCAGCCCCATAGCATCCGTACCCCATCGCCTCCCGTCCCTAGCCCATCCCCATGGATCCCCATCTCATTCCCATCCTCACCCATCACCCCTCTGTAAATCCTTTCCTCCTCATCCTCCCGGCCAGCTGCAGCGGTGAGCGTTCCTTTAACAGCTGGACGTTGTGCGGGTGCGAAGGAGCGCTTTGGGTGGGCACCAGTGGCAGGGTGACACGGCGACGCTGACAGAGACCCTGGCCAGGGCGCTGGGGACAGCCCAGCTCCCTCAGCAAACGCTCTAGCAGCAGAGGGGACACTTCATCTTCCAACTTGATGAGTCGCCGTCAGCGTTAACGGCACCGTCTCCGTTTAAATGTGATTTACATACATCTCTCATATTGTGGTTTAAGTATTTCCCCAGGGTGAGGGATGAATATGTTTCATTATCACTCCTTGGGAGAGGCGGAGGTGGCGGCTCCTGCTTCATAATCGAATGAGGAGCTGAGCTGCTCTGTTCCTAGGCTGATCTTGGGTGAAAACAATGAACTTGGCTTTCACCCACCTGGGTGGCCACAGGTCTGCACTGGGCAGTCCTGGCTGGGCCACGGGTGGTGGCTGGGGAGCCCTGGCACAGGACTCAGCCAGAGATGGGCTCAGCACCGTGGCTGCCCCCAGCTGCAGCACCAGAGATGGGATTTTCCAGCAAAATGAGGCATAAACCAATTTTGTCCCCTCCCATGCAGCTCTTGATGCCCCAAAGCCAAGAGGCCACATATCAGTGAGCTTTAAAAAGATTTGGGGTGTGGGAAGGGCAGCTGTCACCAAGCCCCTGCATCATCATCACTGTGCACCCTGAGGTGGCTCGGTGAGGATGGGGCCACCACGGTGACACCCCAGCACAGGAGGCCTCTGCCACCTTCAGGGATTGACTTTGACCCTTTTACCCTCTGCCCCACCAAGCCTGGAGCTGTTTCACCCTCAGCTGTGGTGATGGGGGCCAGTGAACAGGGGGTGCTCAGTCCCAGCCCCCTCCTGCCCCTCCCTGCGCCGCCCTGCCAGCGATGACAAACCCAACAAAGGGAAGAGAAAAGCACTTGTCATCCAGAATGCGGAGCGTGGAAGCAAATTTATTTTTAGATAAATCTAAAGCTTAATTTGTGAAGCTAATATCAATCAAAATGAGAGATGGGTTTTTTTAAGTCCTCTTGCAGCCTTGCAATTTATACTGCCTGTCTCTCCTCCTCGCTCCCAAACAGCAAAGGCGGCCGCTAAGTTTAATATCAGCCTCATGCACACCTGCCTTAGAAATTGGTATTATTATTGGTATTATTATTGGTATCATTTGAATATTTGTAGGCCAGAAGCAGCCTCGTTTCCTTCAGTGTGTTCCCACAGCGTTCCTGGGTGCTGTGCCTCATGGAATTGCAGGGCAGTGGGTTGTGGTGCCTTCATCCTCAGTGCTGGGATGTATCTCAGGTGTCTCTGCCCCATCTCCCACCGGTGTCTGTGCACATTTTGGGTCCCCCAGTGCTCACCTGCACCTGCCAGAGCTGGCACTGCAGCAGGTGCCCACCAAGGAGGGACCCATTCATTTTGCATTCCACACTTGAAGCCTTCCCCGTGCCCAGCGAAATCCTCCTCCCGAGGAGCGATCTGAGGGGAGAATTAACCTGCTAAATAATAAAAACCCCCGCACACCTCCTAATGAAATGTAATGACTTGGAGACCTGCAAGATGGATCACGCCGTCGCTCCCAGCCACTCGCCCTGATTTATGGCGAGCTGGGAAATCTGATGGAGGCAGCACTAATGAATCCTCCTCCCACGGGCACCACTGATGGAGCAAAGTTTCTCCTGGAGCCCCCAGCACGGCTCCGTGCACCCCAGCCTTTGTAGAGTCCCCCTTTGGTGCGTGGGGGTCCCCAAGGAGGGGCTGCCCTGCACAGAGGGACCCGCCAGCAGCCCCGCCGCGCTCCAGCCTCACATTCCTTTGATGTGGCTTCTTTTTAATGACAAAGATCTGAGCAAAGATCTTCCTCCAGACAGAATAATTTTAACGTGCAGGCAGGCAGTGGCATCCCCCCACCCCATCAGTAATGTTAACCTCGGTGAAAATTTCCTTTTGTCCCAATTTCTCTTTGTTCCCCGGATCGGCTGTCACGCCGCTCGCTGCTGGTGACAGAGAGGTCCCCTCCTGGCGTGCCATAAATACCAGGGAGCCACGAGTGCCACTGTGGTGAGTGAGCAAAGGAGACAAATGGAGCTGCCAGCCCCAGCCTCAGCCCCAGCCACAGGGCAGCTCCAGGCATGTGGCTGTGTCCCCATCACCATACCTGTCCTTGTCTCCATCCCTATCCCATCCCATCCCCATCCTGTTCTCATCCCTGTCCCCATCCTCATCCCTTTCCCCATTCTTATCCCATCCTATCCACGTTCCTGTTTCCATCCCATTCCCATCTTCATCCCTGTCCTGCCCACATCCCTATCCCATCTCATCCCATCCCATCTTCATTCCCATCCTCATCCCGTCCCCATTGGTTCCCATCCCATCCCATCCCATCCCATCCTCATTCCCATCCCATCCCATCCCATCCCATCCCATCCCATCCCATCCCATCCCATCCCATCCCTGTATCCCCTTGGTCATGCACAGAAGGCAGCTGAGCCCCTGCCACCCCCAGTCCCCTCTCTGGCTGGGGTAAGGCCACGCCGTGTGTCCCACCATGGGACACGGAGGCCGGGGAGATGCATCCACAGCTGGGAGCTATTTGGGATTCAGTCCCATTATCCTGCTGTGACTGACTCTGCTGCTGCCAGGCAGAGCAGTGGGGTCAGATTTAGGGCTGCCAGAGAGCTCCCACCCCCCCTGGGCACCAGGAATGCCCCTGCAATGGAAACCCAGCGGGAAACCGGAGTGACGGATGGCAGCGGAGATGCCACCCCCGTTCTGGTGACAGGATGGGGACGTGGAGCCTGACCCTGGCACCCCAGGATGAACGGGCATCCCACAGGTGCACGTGAGGCCACAGCCCTAATCCCAGGGATTTGTCCCATGTGCCACCCCTTGGGTGTGAGGCGGAGACTGGTGCGGGAGGATTAATGGCTCAGCATCGTTAACAGGTTATTTATAGGTGCCCTAAAAATCTCCAGGAGCAGGGGTTGTCCCAGCTCTGGGGGAGGCCACAGCAAAGCAAAGAGACTCCAGAGCACACATCCAGCGAGATCCTGGTTTTACTTTGGGAAAAACACCATCCGGACACACGGCTTGCGGGTTTTGTGTTGGTTTTTTTTTTTTCTTTTTTTTTTTTTTTCGTTTTTTTCCATTTTGTTTTCTCATTTTTAAAACAATATAGTGCAGCCAGCACTTCTCACAGTAGAATATAATGGTCAATTTTAGTATAAAAAAAAAACATTCTCAGAGATTTGTAAATGCACTTAGTGCTTGAACAGGCTTTCAGGGATACAGTACCTCTTTTCCGAGCACAATCACCTTGGGTTTCATCGGGATATTATTCTTCTTTTACCTTTAAACATCAAAACACTTTGTATTTCATGGTAAGGAGCCTTTTGTAAATGAACAAATCTATTAAACACAGAATTACACAGAGTGAATAACGGACCATAATGAGCATTTTGGAATTGTTTGGGTTTTTTTTTAAAAAAAAAAAAAAAAAAAAGAGAAAAAAAAGGAGGTATGTGAGCGCCCCCGTACCGTGACCCAGAACCAAGGTAGAACTGACAGTAAGGGGGGAAATAAAACAGCCTGGAAGTGTGAGAGCCAGGGGGTCCCGGGAGAGAGGGGCTGAGGGGGTCCTGAACCTCCTGGTTGAGAGGGAATAGGAGCCGTGGGCACTGTGGGGCCGGGCGAGAGGAGGAGGATGAGGAGGAAGAGATGTGGGAGGAGACTCTGTAGCAGCCAACACGTAGATGTACAGCCTAGTCAACTAAAAAAAAAAAAAAAAAATTAAAAAAACCAAAAAAATCTGTTCAAGTTTTCAAGTGTTTTTCTTAAATAGCCTCCAGACTGTCCCCAGTTATTAGCTTTAATCAAAGCAGTGCAAGTTACGGACTTCAGCTACAGGTCAGGCGCCAGCTCCCTGCGGCCACGCACCGGCCACACGCTGGGCTGGGACCGGCCACCACTAGAGGCTGGCACTGGCCACCACGGAGCCTCCTGGACAGCTGCCAGGTCAGCACTGGCCACCACGGAGCCTCCCAGTCACACTCTGGGCTGGGACCCACCCTGGAGCCTCCCGGCTGGCCACAACACCGGGCTCTGCCCCGCTCTGGGCACCGCCAGCGCAGCAGAGCCTCCCCTCCCTGGATAGCAGCAACTCGTAGCAATTCCCTGTTCACATTCGTGGAGATAAAATGATTTCTGAGCTATATAGACAAGCGGCCCTTCGGCCTCGGCTTCCAGCGGGTCACGGGTGTGTCCAGTCTGGGGACCCCGGTGCAATGCCAGTGTCCCGGGAGCCCTTTCGGCAGCCGACCCCGCGTCCCCCTCCCTGTCCCCCCGCCCTCGCTGCCGCGGTCCCGTACCCGCAGCTCACGCCAAAGTCCTCGCCCTGGGTTTGGGAAGAGCAGCATCGGTCCCTTATCTGTAGACGGGCAGGCGGATGTGGGCGTGCTGGTGGTCCAAGAGCCTTGGCACAGACACGGTCTCGTAGCCCTTGCCCAGCATCTGCTCCTTGATGCAGGGCGGGTGGATGTCGTTGATGAGATACTCCAGGGACTGGAGGCTGCTGCTGAGGATGGAGGTATTGCAGAGGGTCTTGCTGGGCAGCCCCTCGGCCGGGGGCACCCCCAGCTCGCGGGGCCCGGCCCCCAGCTCCGGCGGGTTGTAACAGTCGCTGTTGGGGGTCACCAGGATGCTGTTCCAGGGGGGAGCAAAGTACTGCCCCACCGCGAAGTTGCCGTGCATGCAGTTCAAGGGGGACGAGCTCACCTTGTCGGCCGCGCCGCCCAGGCCGTAGGGCCGCGAGGCGCCCGCGCACGTCTCGGGGGACTTGCTGAGAGCCCCCCCGCCGCCGCTGCCCCCGCTGTACATTCGCAGGTGCTGCTGCTGCTGCTTCTGCTGCCACACCAGGTAGTCCATGCCCTCGGGGTAAACGCCCGCCTTGGGTCCCAGGGCGGCGGCCGGGTTGGAGCCCAGCGCCAGCTCGGCGCCCTTGCGGCACTCGGGCAGGACGGTGCCGCCGTAGCCGGGGCCGAAGGCGCCGTGCTTGGCCGGGCTGGGGTGGGCGGCCACGACGGCCGGGCAGCCGGGCTGGGCACCCTGCGCCTGGCACTGCTGATTGATCTGGTAGATGATGCTCTGGATGGAGGGCAGGTTGGAGGGCGGCAGGGCCAGGCTCCTGCCCGCCAGTGGCAGCACCGAGGCCGCCACCGTCACGTTGGGGGGCACGGGACCCTCCAGCTGCTTCTGGCCGCCGTGGTAGCTCAGCTGCCCGGCGCAGGAGGGACCTTGAGCTAAAGTGCTTGAGGCGGGGTAGGGAGCGACGCCCACCTGCGCGGGCGAGAGCTTAGTCCGCTTCCCCTCCGAGTTCTTCACCACGCTTTTGCCGGAGGCTTTGACGATGGCCAGCAGCCCCTGGTAGCCGCCGGCGTGCAGGGGGTAGGGGCTGTACCGCTGCCCCGTGGTGTCGTAGCCGTTCACCGTCCGGTTAAGGTGCTTGTGCTGGGGGACCCTGATGTTGGTGGGGAAGATCTTGATGGTCAGCGGGCTGTTAGCCACCTTCTGTGCGTAGGCGTCCAGCTCGGCGGGGCTGGGGTAGCGCGGGGAATGCATGGGGGCCGTCTCGCCTGCGGGAGCAAAGCTTGGGGTGAATCCAGTGTCACCAGGATGAGGGGACCCAGCACCCCAAAAGCAGATCCCACCCGCTCCCGGCAGAAACCAGGTCACGGCACCGAGCTGTCCCCTCCCGCTGACGGGAGTCACTTGTAAGTGGCCTAAAATAAACTCGGTGTGGAGAATGGAAATGTCACTTTACCCAACGGGGGAATCTTTCTCTGAGATTGGATTTAAACTACATTATACAAGCAATTTCATGGGTGCTTTGCGCTGCTACGAGAACCTCACCAAAAATGGAAAAGCATTGCATTTACCAGCCATAAATCAGCAGTTCCTATAATGAGCACAAAAATGTCACTTTTATGCAATTTTACAGATGAACAAAACTGGTGAAATTAACTGTGGTAACCTACTGGAGTCAGCAAAAGCCACTGCAGAAAAAAAAAATTATATATGTATATAGTTTTGTTCCTTTCAAACTCTTTCCTGAGCAAGTTTCTGCCATTCTGGTGTGAAAACTCATTTGTCGTTCCCATTATACTTTCATTTGGAGTTTATCTTGAGTATCCAATGAGCCACCAACTGTGAAAATGATTAAATCTACAAAATCTATCTAATAGATGGAATAAATTAGGTGCTTAAAATCTTCACACACACTCACACACACACACACAGGCACATGCACGTACACATCGGCACATGGGAATGATGGTTGGTTCCCAAAATTCCCAGCCCTGCCAAGGAATGTCTGCGGCACACTGGGAATGCCAGACCTGGTGCCTACCCAGAGGAAGGTTTTGCAAGGGAGAGATGGTAAAATTGGGGGCTTTGGGGACACCCAGCCTTCCCAGGCAGTTCAGCCCTCCAACACCTGGAGCTCTCTGCTCCCGATGCCACCAGCACCAGCAACCCCTGATGCCACCACGTCCTGGGTGGCAAAGTCACCACAGAAGAGCTGCACCTCTGGGGACATTCCACATTCCCTATTAAGGGATTGCCTGTCCCAGTCCTGCTCTGAGTGACATTTCCATGGCTGTGACATGCCCAGATGAACCAGGCATTGGTTAAAACCAGGATTCAGTGGGATGGAATTTGTGATTCTCCACATCACCCATGCTCCCAGCAGCAGAGGGGGGACACAGCAGCGAGGCTGGGGCTGCTCTCCATGCTCTCCATGCCCTCCATCCATGGCCACTCTCTGTGCTCTCCATGCTCTCCATCAGCTCAGTAATTGCCCAGGCAGGAGGCAGTGCCTATGCCAGCCATTGCTCCCCATTAAGCTGATGTTATGGGCTTTTTACAGGTGTCTTAAATAGACATTGTTA
This sequence comes from Peucedramus taeniatus, assembly GCA_013400575.1. NCBI lineage: Eukaryota > Metazoa > Chordata > Aves > Passeriformes > Fringillidae > Peucedramus > Peucedramus taeniatus. The sequence continues at coordinate 202,841 of WBNO01019293.1, read as the reverse complement.
TTAACGAGTGTATTAAGCCAATTAAAACCAGCGCCTTTGAGGAGGATTTAGAGGAGCTGTCGGAACACAGGAGGAACAGCACCAGCAGCTCCCTCTGGCAGGACACGTGTGAGGACGTGTGGCACCAGGACATCCCAGGCACTGAGCACCAGGACATCCCAAGCACTGAGCCTCTGGCCTCTGGGAAGTTCCTGCTCCTGCAGGGCAGTGAGGCCACATTGAGGGGTCATGGTGGGATCTGCTGGGCATGGGCACCCCCCAAGCCAGAGGGTGCAGGGGGCTGAGAATGGGACCCCTCTGCCCAGAGGCACAGCATGGAATGGCACAGCATGGAATGGCACGGAACGGCACAGCACGCACATCTGCATTCTCCTTCATGCCAGCACCACTGTCCTTGGAGGTGGCAGCATCGTGAATACTCAATTAACATGACACTAATTAGCCGGTGACACTTGCAGAATCCCTAATGAGCCCATTCCGTGGAAATGCTCCTTTCTGAGGAAAAAATATTAAAAAACCAAGGTGCTGTAGCTGGAGAGAGCGAAGGAGGTGCTGTCACCTGCAGGTACCACGGTTCCCTGACGGAGATAACTAAAACCCTGTCCCCCCAAGCACCGGGGCTCCAGGTGACACTTTAGGGCTGGCCCTGTGCCACGGGACAAGCCTGATGATCCGAGCCTGGCCGAGGGCATCGCCACCCGCCAGCGCCGGCGCGTGCCCGGAGCAGCCTTTGCCGCCTCTTTGCTCCGGCTGCGTTGGATGTGACAAGCCACCAATTCGCTGTGTTGTCACATCTCAGGGTGACGCACCGCACCCCCGCCGGGAAAATTACAGAGAGCCGCTCTCCCGGCGGCTGCCGGCACGCCGGCGCTGCCGCTCTCCCGCGGTAATTACTGCTTTCCAGCGGGCTCTAATTGCTGCAAGATCCAAACTCGCCCGAGCCACCGCGGCACCGGCGGGCGCTGCCGGCCCCGACGCAGCCGCTGGCTGTTTGTCCTCCCTGTCCATCTCCTCCTGGACTCAGAGAGTCGCAGCTGACCCGTGGCACAGCCATCAGCGCCTCTTGCCCTCCCCAAACCCAGCCCAGCCCCTCCTCCCAGATGTTTCCCTGCCTCCCAGTTCCCTCCCTCACTGGCATTCCCAAAGGATGCGTCCGACACCCCCACCCAGCTCCCCCTCCCTCCCTGACCTGCTCTATTTTTCCAGGCTGCACTCAATAACAGCTAAATAATTGAATCTGCTCAGCAGCCGAAGATTTGGTTTGAATTTTATTGGAATTTTAAATTGTTTTGTTTCTTCAGTATTTTATTACTGTAAATGGAAAATGCATCGCCCGCAGTAATAATCCGATGGCTTTTTATATTACTCTGAGCTTCTGCTTGGAGCATTATTGGAAAGCCAGGCAGCGAGGAGACCCCAGCTAATGGCAGCACGGGCTTATGAGATTACGCCTCCAGCTAAACAACTTTTTACTTTAGCAAATTGGCCACCAAACCCAGTCCCAGACACAGATGTAAATCCCAGACCCCGCTGGGGCCACGGTCCGGGATAAATCTCTGGTTTATGGAGCAGGGAGCTCTGGCCCTGCTGTGCCCGGAGCAGCAGGATGAGGCAAAATGTCTGACAGGGACCAGAGATGGCTACAGGAAGGGTGAGAGAGGTGGGAGAAATCCCTCCCAAAACCTCCTCAAATGTGCCCACCTGCTGCTGGCATCACTCACATCCCCCCCATCCTCAGCATCCCTCACACATCCAGCATTCCCTGCATCTCCCAAATCCCCCACATTCACAGTATTCCTTGCATCCCCTGCATTCTTCTGATCCCTGGTGTCCCCAGGGACCCCCACACCATTCCTGGCTGCAGCCACAGCCCACAATGTCTAGGGGAAAAAAAAGAAGATGGGAAGAAAGGAAGGAAGGGAAGCTAACCAGGGTCTGCTTGGCTAAAGCAGTTGTGGGATCAAAATGACACCAGGAAGGATGCCCAGGAGCAGGAAGGAGAGGAATGATGCTCAGGAGCAGGAAAGATGCTCAGTCCTGGGAAGGATGTTCAGGATCAGGAGGAATGTTTAGAACCAGGAAGGACAGAGTGGATCCTCACTGCTAGGAGGGATGCTTGGTACTGGGAAGGATGCTTGGTACTGGGAAGGATGCTTGGTACTGGGAAGGGTGCTCTGGACCAGGAAGGGCAGGATGGACACTCAGCACACAGCAGGAAGCTCCACTCTGCTCCCACAGCCCAGGTGCCTGTGTGACCCCCCAGGATGGTGCTGGAACAACATCTCTGGCTGGATTCCCTCTTCCCTAAAGGAGGATGAGCATGGGCACCAGCAATTTGTGCCTTTAATTTCCATGAGACTGCACTGCCTGGCAGCTGCCCAGCTCTGGAAGGGGATGGGGAGCAGGATGTGTGGGTGCACAGAAGGAACAATTTGGGGGATCAGCACCAGCAGCACCACAGCCTTGAGCAAGGACTCCTCAGGGAGAAGCCAAGTGGGAATGTGGCAGGATGTGGCACCTCACTGGTTAACAGCAGCACCAGAGACACGTGCTGCTCCCTCCCTCCCCCCCATTCCTTCTGAGATAAGATGGGACAATCCTTATTTTTACACATCGAAGGCGCTACAATATTTTGCAATAAATGAAAGAAGTAATCTCGGCAGGGAATCTTTATAAAGCTGCCGAAGGCGACGTGTGGCTGGAAGCTTCCCTGAGCAGGGGATGGGCCTTGCCTTCCCCGTGGTCCCAAAGGAAAAGGCTTTTCACCCCTTTTTCAGATGGGAAAAAAGCTGCAATGGAGGGCTCAGCCCCAAAAAGCACCTCAAGGAAATAATCTGCCTCAGCTCTGTCTTCACATGGTCCCATTGCCACATTCACCCTGGGAAGGGGCATTTTCCTGGGGTCCTGAGCATCCAAACCTCAACCTCTCTGCTCATCCTCATCCTCCATCCCTGTCCTGCCTGGCCCTTCTTCCAGAATAGCACTGGCATTTCCAGCCCTGAGCTCCTGGTTTGTTCCTGCCCGGCCTCTCTGAGCCGGCAGGGCAGAAGGGCAGCAATTAGGCAGGATTTTTAATTGGCACAGGGGCAGGAGGGGTGGGAAGGGGAGCGATGCCGGGCAGAGGCAGGAGCACACTGGGGACCTGAGCAGCCGTGCCAATGGCTCTTATTAAAAAATAATAGTGCTGCAGCCTCCAAATGAATTAAATTCTGTGAGAGCAGAGAGCTCATCCCCAGCTTTGGGACCAGGATCCCTGTTTCCCTTGCAGCAAGGCGATCCCAATGCCTTCAAAGCTTCAAAAAGCAAAAAAAAAAAATCCCCTTTTTCTCTGCCTGCCACACTGGGAACAGATTTTGTAAGCGCTAAACCCTAAATATTTGCAAAACACTTGGAAGAAACCTCAATATTTGGAAAACACTTGGAAGAAAACAAACAAAAGCTGCTACATTTAACAAATCAAGACAGTCCTTCAAGTTTTGGGTCTGTGCCCCAAGTAGCAAAGCTGCCTGGCAGGATCTGGCTGCCCTGGAGGGCAAAGCCTGGCACAGCTGGCACATGGAGCCGGTGACCCCAGCCAAGGGCAGGGCAGATTCCAGGGGGTCCCAGATGGAGCTGGGGGGTGGCTGGGGGACGCCGCCCTGCCCAGACCACTCTTATTAATGGGTGGGCGTGGGGGGTGCGTGGGGAGAGCAGCCACGTGGTTTTTGGGTGCTGCTGGGCACCGTGCCCCCCGCTCCGGGCGGGTTGGGCGGCTGCCACATCCCCCGGCCCTCCCACCCCGCGCGAGCGGCGGTTTCTATGGTGACAGTGTCCCCAGGATGGGTGGCGCAGAGGCCACCGCGCCGCCGCGGATGCCGTGGGGAGTCCCTGCCCCCCCTCCCCACCACTGAAGGGACAGCACCACCCCTCACCGGCACCCTGCGCTGTCCCCAAAATCGCTGTGTCCCGACAGCACAACCCCCACTGTGGGACCCCCCCCGGCCCTGGCGTGGAGCGTCCCCGGTGCCAGGAGCAGAGACAAACCCGCCCCGGCTCCGGGGGCTTAAATTAAACCAACTACAGCAATAACAGCGGGAGAAATCCGTCTGAATAACCGTAGGTGGCAAACCCCGCGCGCGCGGCAGCGCCGGAATCTGCAAAGACAACAAAATTCATGACAAAGCACAAAGGGAAGCGCCGGGCTCGCCGTCCCCAGATATTCATCCGTTAACACGTTCCCTTTTTAGGCTGACATGTCATTTCAGACGGGCCTTTCTTCCTCCCCTTTCTTCTCCCCCTCGTCGCGCGCGGCTCTGCCGAGGCGGCTGCTGAATTGGATCACCTCGGGGCGAGCACTTTATTATCTGCAGTCAAAGCGTCACCACAAATACCCGTCTACACACACACGTGTCACTTCCCATTTGTCTCCTCCACGAGGTATTAGCCCGGCACAGGCACCGTGCTCTGTGCCACCACAGCCACCGTGCCACCGCGCGAGGATGCCCCGGTGACACCCCAAAGCCATCCTGATGCTGGCCCAATGCCACCCTAATGCTGCCCTGATGCCAGCCTCACCATACTCAAGTGCACCACAGTACTGCCCTAATGCCACCTCTATGTCACCCAACGCTACCCAAGCACAGCTCTGAGGCCACCCCAACACAAGTGCCACCCCAGTGCTGAAGCCAGCAGAGCCCTAAAGCCAGCCCAAAGGCACCCTGAGGCCACCCCAACACAGCCACCACCCCAATGTCATCCCAGTGCTGTCCCAGTGCCACATTTCAGAAGCCCTGATGCCATCCTGATGCCATTTCACCACAGAGGCTCTGAGGGACCCCAGGACCAGGAGGGGACCCCACCACCTCTGTTGACCTGTAGCTCATCCCAGCTGCCCCCAGCCCCTCTGCTCACTCATCCACAGCTAATTAATATTTGAATTAATTTAAGACACAGATTCTGTAACTGTCAAGGGGAGCAGAGTGGGCACCCCCAAAGCAGGGTGCCCCATCCTGGGGTCTGCCAGTGCCCAGGAACGTGCTCTGTGGCCAATGAACCATCACAAAAAACAAGGGAAGTTTGGACACAAACCAAACCTCCTCGTGCGCTGCACCATTACCAGCCAAGCCCACCCCAAATCCAGGGCTCTGAGCTGGCAGGAGATGGGCACTGAGCAGCCCCACCTCACCCTCCATCCCCACACACGACCGATGGAAAAGTGTTTTTGCAGCAATTCCTGGCAGGGAAAGTGCAAGTCAACAGCACATTTTGGGCCCAGCAGTTAATTGAACTCCTTTTTATGGCACGTATATAAATACACAGAACCATCATTAACTGATCCCTTCCAGAAACTGAAAATGAAAGAATTAATCTTACTTCACTCATGTGTAACCCCTCATGAAATTAAAATGATATTTTATGGGTGTGTACAAAAGCAAAGCCTCGCTGCAGCCACTCTAATGAAAATGCCCTTGGAAGAAGCAGAATTGGGTAACGAGAGGCCATTAAATGGGGCCTCATCCCGTGTGCAATTAACGGGTTTATCACTGATGAGAGCCCCCACAGGTGCAGGGAGAGCTGTGGGTGACCCTGGAGCTGAGTCCCTGGCAGGGTGCCCTGGCCATCACCTCTCATTAGGGCCATCCCCTCATTAGTGTTTAAATACCCAGATGGGCCCCAGGAGGGTTTGTGCCACCCCAAAGAGCCATTTATCACACTGTCCCTGTGGGGCTGAGGTGACAGCTCCCATGGGACCCCTGGCATGGAGGATGTGAATGGTGAAAGAATCCCCAGACTGGTTTGGGTTGCAGGGACCTTAAAGCTCATCCAGTGCCACTCCCTGCCATGGGCAGGGACACCTTTCACTCTCCCAGGTGGCTCCAAGCCCTGTCCAGCCTGGCCTGGGACACTTCCAGGGATGGGGCAGCCACAGCTGCTCTGGGCAACCTCTGCCAAGGCCTCACCTTCCTCACAGGGAAGAATTTTTTCCCAAAATCCATCTATCTGGCAGTGTGAGGCCATTCCCACTCATCCTGCCATTCCATGGGCTTGTAAATAACCCTTCTCCATTTTTCTTGTAGGCCATAGAGGATGCTCATGAGGTTCAACTTTGTGAACTCTCCATGCCTCCCAGCCCCTTAGGGGGACACACATCCTGCTCCCTGCCACACTCCCAGCCCCAGGCTGGCTGGAGGAGGGCACATGGAATATGACATTTCATTAAATGCCATCCACTGCTCCGTGACTGCTGAGAGTGGGAGCAGCAAAGAGTTTGGCCAAGCTGAGAGGGGCATTATTTGATTTATAATTTAAATAAAGCTCAGGATTCCTGTAATGCGCCCAGGATAAAATCAAAAGGGACCAGGCTGCCGGAGTTAATTGGATGTGATATTTTCCTGAGGATGCTGCTTCTCCGCAGGCTCCTGCTCCTCTGCTGGAGGCAGGAGGCACAGGCAGGGCTGGAAGGGCTCTGGCACCTTCCTGCATCCTCCTCAAGGCATGCCAGGCTGGTTCCTAAGGAACAGCCTTGGGAATACCACTGGCAACAGCAGCAAAGTCACCTCCAGCTCTATCAGGACAGATTTTGTGGGATGCTCTGGGCCCGCTGGGATGCAGCCACACCAAAGTGGGGGGCACAGAGATGGGGGGACAACAACCAGCAGGAAAGGCCAGGGGCAGAACCAGGGGTGAAGGCGCCAGCAGCTCCCTGCATGGGCAGGAAAATGAGTCAGCTCACCTTTTACGTGAAATTAATACCAAAATTAATCAGCGGCGCGGGCAGGATAATAGGATTTCACAGCGGTGCCGGGCCAGACGGCCAATGTGCCGAGAGCCAGACTCATTTAATATCGACAGAAACAATGCCAGAGGACAGAAATAAGACCCATAAAGATAATTACTGAGATACTCAGGAGCAAATTAAGTAATCAGAGGCACTTCTAAATTGTGCCTGGTTTGAGGAGCGCGCTCTCCGTGCCGATTCCCCGCGCGGGCGCTCCGGTGGCGCCGGGAGCTCGGCCCCGTGCCGGCTGCCGGCCCCTCCGCTGTGCTTCCCACAGGTGCCATAAATAAGGAAGGGAAAATTGTATTCCGAGCCAGATGCGTGGCCCTGGATGTCACCTGCAATTTAATTTGCGCTGGCAGGAGGCAGAGAGGAGCGAGCCGTGCCGGATTTGCCCGTAATGAGCGGAAACATACGGGCGGCTAAACTTTGATTAAGGTGACCTGGCTGGTGGCAGCCGGTGGCGAGCACGGCGTGGGGGTCTGGGTGGGAGTTTGGCTGCTGCCACTCGTCCCGGGGGACACAAGGCTCTTGGAGATCTCAGGTGAGCACAGCCCTGCCCGAGGGATGAGGTGAGATGAGTCAAAAACTGGGGGGTCTGGGTACTCTGCAGCTGTCAGGGTCTGAGGTGGGGTCAAACCTCTGCCCTCATCCCTGGCACAACTCCAGGACCACAGGGACCCAGGGGCTGGAACCCTCCCAGGACACAGGCAGCTGTATCCAGTCAGGGTCTGCACACCCATAGCACTGTATGTGACACTGTATGTGACACCCCATAAGGGCTCCTGCTTCCCAAACTTCCTTATTTCAGCACCTATGGCAGGGTGGGACATGCTAGAAAGCACCAGCCCCCCCCAGCAGGAAGGTGCCTCTGGGCTTTGTTCCATGAGCTGAGATGGTCCTTAGCTCTGTTGGGAATGCTGTGGGGACCAGCAGGAGTATCTGACCTCAGGATCACAACGAGTTCACACAGAGATGCTCAATGCTGAACACCTCCAGTCTCCAGAAAACTCTGTCAGGCTCATCCTGTCCATGGGTCTCAGACCATGTGGGCATGGCTGAGCTCATTATTCCATGGCAATGAGGTGCTCCAGGAGCTGGACTGCTCTCGCCAGCCCTGTGCCGCCGCGATGCTCAGGCGTGACGGATTATGAATCATTTTACAAGAACAGCATCCTTTTTCCTTCCAGACACCAATAAGGAGGTGACTTGGGAGGCACTGCATGCTCCAGTGCAGTGCAAGCTGCACTGTGACACCTGGGTGATCAAAACCCCACCCCTGGCCTGGGTGTCCTATTCCCTGTGCTGGCCATTGGGGAGCTTCACACAAAAAATTATGGAATGGTTTGTGTTGGAAGTGACCTTAAAGATCACCCATTTCCACCCCCTCCCATGGGCAGGCACACCTTCTGCTCCACGCCCTCTCCAACATGGCCATGAACACTTCCAGGGATAAGTTTCAGGGATAAAAGAACTCCCAGGGATAAATAACCCTCCTGGTTGGCAGTGCAATGCTGAAGCGATGCGGGGGATGCCCAGGGAGGCTGAGCATCATCCAAAATCCATGCCCAGCTAGCCCAAACCCCATGCCCAGCTCACCTGGCTGCTCAGAGTGCCCAGGTAGAGAGGAAAAAAAAATGTCTACGGGAAAATCCAGCTCATTAAACAAACACCCGGGGGCTGTCACAGCCTAACAAGCAGAGCTTTAGCAGCTGATTTGTCTTCAGCCGGCAATGTTTAAAAATCCAACTGAGACCAGCAGAAAAATATCCACTCCCCTCTTTAAAACACACATTCATCACTTGAGAATCTTAATGCGTCTTTCCCAGCCGGGGAGGTCAAACACGCCTGCCTAAAGCAGGCTCATTAAATATACATTTAATCATGGTTTGGATTGAGAGACAAAGGCTGGGAGAGACAGGTGCTTTGCTGGAGTGACCTTTTGGATCCCATTTTAATGTAACTAGTTTACAGCTTATCTGAAAGGCCAGCTCCTGGGGAAGGCGAGCTGCAGCACAAACGGGGAAAGTAATTAGGGGGGGAAGGGCCGGGGAGGTTTGGGGGGCCGACTGCACCATCCTCTGCTGCCGCCACGCTTCCCAGGCAGCTCTGCAACATTTGCTGAAGTTGGACTTATCAACCACACAACCCAATTTAATTTGCTTATCTTGGCTCCTTCCTCCCCCTCTCCTCCCTGCTTCTCCTGCTCTTTTTAATTATCGGTTAAATAAATGTCTTTTTCAATAAGGGAAACAGCATCAAAGCGGGCGCCTGCCCTCGGGCACTTACACTTGCGTGGCTCCAGCGCCTTGCTGGGGCAGGGGAGGTGCTGGGCTGGGGGGTTCTGGGTCCTCTGCAGGCAGGCCAGCATGGTCCGGGCTTCCCTGCGGGCGTTGCCGCCCCGTGCCCTGCGAGAGAGGAGACACACGGTGAGCCAGGGACCTGCCACCCCCTGCCACCACCCCCAATCCACCCAGCAGGAGCTCCCCAGCACTCAGTGCCTTCGCTCCTCTGGAGACAAACAACAAACTCTGAAAGCCTGAAATGAATAGGGATGTATATAAAATAAATATGAAGGTCTCAGCGGGTGATTTGCGCTTCCTGCAGAGCTTTCCGCCCTTCCCACCGGGAATGTGGCGGAGCCGGGGCGCCGCGGCGGTGCCAGACCGCTCTGCCGGCGTGCCAGCCAGTGCCTCCCGGCACGGAGTGACCCCGGCCAAGGCTGGGGAAAGACGGTGTTAACATCCCACTCGGGGTCCTGGGATCTGTCGCCAGCTCCCAGCTGGCATCAAAATCTGCTCGACAAAAGCTGGAGGGGTCAGGCCAAAGTCGTTGTCACCGCGGTGCTGCTCATTGTACGTCCTTCCCCAGCCGCCGCCGGGGCCCTGAGTTATAACCAGTTGCTGCTGACACCCTCCCACTGCTCCAGCTGGCGCAGGGAGTGATATTCCCACTCGGAGAGGGCAGGGAGACGTGGGCAGGAGCAGCAGAAAAGCAGGCGTGGTGCCCATCCGCCAGCGATTCAGCTCCTGCGCTGTTGCTCTCTGGCTGAACGTTTATGGATGGCTGGAGGTCACAACTGGACATCGTGGATGGGTGTCACTGCTGGGTACATCACTCCATCTCCTCCGTTGTGGGGGAATTGTGCCCTCCTGCAGCCATTCTAGATGTTTCCCACATGTCCCAGTGCTGGCACCGGCGTGCAGGGGAGTGATGTGTTGGCCTCAGGCACGTGGTGGCCTCTGGCAGAGCCCGTGACCATCAGCACCAGGAAACAAAGCATGGATTGATGCTCCCTGAGCTGTGCCCAGGGCTCTCCAAGCTCTGCTGGTTTAAATGTCACCCTTCAAAACACCTTGGCAGCACACAACGGGACCTGTGCTGCTCACTCCTGCTCTGTGCCCTCCACCAGGCAGGGGTGCCAGGCTCTGGGATAATCCCCAGGATGTGATCCATGCAGGGTGTCCATGCCTCAGCTGGGCTCATCAGGCTCAGAGTCTCACCCTGACTCCCCCAGCAAACCAGGGACAAGGAGAGACTTGTCAGCAAAAGGTGTGAGGAAGAGGAGGAGGAGGAGGAGGAGGGGGAGGAGGAGGAGGGGAGGAAGTCATCTAATACCAAGCAGGTGTCTGGAGAACCCAAATTGTGCTGTTTTCTCCTAATAATGAAGTATTCATGAGTAAAAGCCTTTTTCACTACTTTCTTAAGATACTAATTTCACAACAAGCGCCTTGTTACCATGCAATTATTCCAATCGTGCATTTCTCCCAGATTCCATCTGTCCTCGCGCTCTCTAAATGAAAGACAATCATGTAACCACCTTTCATTATTCACTATTTTACTTTCAGCAAAGGTACCCTGAAAGAAATGATTTCCTCTGAAAGGGACTTTTATTCAGTTTCAAAACCAATTTTCTCCTATTACTGTCTTAAAAAAAAAAAAGGAGGGGGGCAGGGAGGTGTTTTTATTTCATGCATTACATATCCTTTGTTAACGCAGCTCGCAGTAAAAGCAGCCGTATCCATTTTCTGGCTTCGATTTCTGGTAATTTTAAAATATGCCATTACAATCAGGCAGAAATTATACAATTTGAAAAGAGAATGAAGTGCTTCTTATTCAGAGCCTGAGTGCACTTGACTGCCAGGAGTTCTCCTCTCCCCGCCGGGACTCGGGGTTCATTACTCAGCCCCGCTCCCGGCGCCTCAGCTCCCCCGGAATGTGCCCAGCACCCGGATTTTCCATGATGGGAGCTGCCACCCCAACCTTATTCCCATCCCTGTCTCTGTCCCTGAAGGGTGGCCCTGGATGAGAGCACCCACGGCCGTGCAGGAGATGGATGATGGCACCGTACCTGAGCCTGAGCTCCGCGGTGACCTCAGGGCTGGCGTCCCGCCGGGTGTCACCATCTGGCCGATTAGCGGCGGACGTCACCCGCTCCCTGCGCTGAGGCAGCTCCTCGCGGGGACACTGACCCGTGTCCCTGGTGGACACGGGCGGCGTGGGCGGCTCGTGCCACTGCCGGATGAGGATCAGGTCCCTGCTGGTCCCTGGGGCACGCGAGGCTGAGCGCGAGGAGAAAGCACCCACAGGGTCACCAAACCCATGTGCCGGCACAGGGAGGGTGTGAATGCAGGAGCTGATGGCACCCTGAGGGCCCAGTAGAGCCCTGGGGACACCCCCACACTGGCACAGGTTGTCCCCACCACTCTACGCCCTGCCATGCACAGCCCAGCTCCCTCCTGGAGCCATCCCGACCCTGGGCTCGGATCATCACCGGCAGCAGGCGGGAGAGGCGCGGGAGCCACACGCCAAGATGAATAAAGCCACCGATTAATTCAGACCCTGCTGCTGCCCCCATCTCCCGGTGTCTCGCAGCCCAGATGATTTTTCCGACAGCTACGCTGCGCCTCACCCCACCTTCACAGGCACGCTCAGAACCGGGAAGGCTCTGGTGCCACAAGCCCAGAACAGCGTCCATCTGTCCACCCCGGCACCCTGCCGGGAGCCCCAAGCCCCAGAAGGCCCGTGGGCGAGCGGGTGGGCGCCTGGCACAATGGGCATCTGTGCCACGGTGGCATTTTGCTAATGCCGCTCCGAAAAGCCCCTGAATCAGCTGATGGGAATTGGGCGCTGGGCTGTCCAACGCTTAGCGCCGGCTTAGTTAGCTCCATCTGCATTTGAACTAATTCCAATCAGCAGGATCCGATTTAGTTCAAGCTGCTCTGGCTCTTTCGTGGCAGGGAAGGCAACACTCAGCAGTTTTGCTGGAATGCCCCGAGTCCGCATGGCCTCTGCCCAGGCTGTGCCCATGGACCCACCATCATCCAGCACTGGGGCACAGGGCGAGTCCCACCAACAGTGGGGGCCCTTGGGGACATCTGGAGCAAGATCCCCCAACCCCACATCCCACAACTCTGGCATCATAGAATCACAGAATGTTTTGGGTTGGAAGAGACATTAAAGCCCATTCTGTTCCACTCCCTGCCATGCACAGGGATGTCTTCCACTAGACCAGGTTGCTCCAAGCACTGTCCAACCCAACCTTGAACACTTCCACAGGGATAGGGGAGCCACAACTCCATCCTTCCCATCTCCCACCACTCCATCCTGCCCCACACCCAGCTAATCCATCTCGATATCGCACTATTTATAAGCCCAAGGTCTTTGTGACTTTAATAAAAAACACCACCCTCTATGTCTAAAGCCCCAGTGATGGGAGGGTTTGGCACCTCCTCTGACATCAGCAGCTGATAAGTCGGGCTTATCTCCTCGGAGAGCCCTGCGAAGGTCCCTCCCGCGAGATAAGGCCAGCGCAGCTGTCGATAGAGGCTTTTGCAGGCGAGGATTTAGATAAAAGAAAATGTGACGGGAGGGGGGAGAAAAGAAAAAAGGAACTTTTAAAGTCTCAGCCTGAAGTGGGTCTGTGTGGCTGCTGAGCTGTGGCAGGGCAGGGATGGTGAGGGACAAGGTCTTGGTCACCATCCAGGCTGTGGTGGAACACATCCAGATCCTTCCCTGGGTTTTATCGGGGTGCAATCCCATCAAAAGGGAGCTTTTGGGGTTAGGAGAGGAAAGGGGGGCAGGACCAGGGATGCTGCAAAGCTGTTTGAGTCACACCACAGCCATGTCCCCCTGGCTATCAAAAGCCAGCACTGGGTTTGGCACAAGGACAGGAGGTGAGGGGTGACCCCAGCTGGGAGAGGCACAGGAGGCTCCTGACAGTGCCAGACGGACACACTGACAGTGTGGAGCAAGGCCAAGGCTGGAAGCAACCAGAGAAACAAAGCAAAAGCCCTCACTGGCCCCTGGTGTGCAGAGTACAACTGGAAACACCCCTGTCCCTCGTCCCTCCAGAGAATCCAACCACACCAGCAGGGAGCTCCCCACAGCCCCGGGGACATCAGAGCTCCCTGTCACCACTCCCCACCACTGCCACCACCCCTGGTCCCACGGACACTGATTTCCCATCTGAGGGCGAGGGTGAGGAGGTGCCAGAGGAGGAAGGATTCCCCTCTGCACACAGTGGATGCCCAGCCCATCACAGAGCAAGCAGGATTTTGGCCGGTGCTGCTGCCTGGCACTGCCGTACCCATCTCCCATCCAGATTTAGGCTGGAGGGGAAGCAGCGACGCCACAGCTCAGCCCTACAAGGAGTGAGCTTAGGAAGGTCACCCCGCTGTGAACCACGGGGAGCATCAGGTAAAATAAAACCCAAGGTTTGTCACCAAAGGTGCCGCCGGTCACCCCACGACCTTCCCTCGCCCGACCTTCCCTCATCCCGCCCGGCTAATCCGCTCCCCTCCGCGTGCTCCAGCCCCGGGCCTTTCAGGGGGCCCTGTTAATAATTAAATGTTAATCTAAAAAGCAATTTTAGCTGCAGTGCTGCAGATCTGGTTAGAGATTACATTAGCATGTAAGAGTCAAGGGTAATTTTCTCTAACCCCTCTTGTGATCTTTAAAACCCGCAGATCTTAAAGCAACACCAGCTCCTCTGATTAAAATTGGAAGCTGGGGTTTGCGATGGATAATGATGCTGGAAGTGATTATTTTGCTGCTCAGGGTCTCGCTGGGATGTGGGGACTGTGGGGGGCTGGGGGAGAGACCCAGAGCAGCCAAGTGGCTTCTCCCAGCCCACGTTCTGTGGAAATGCTGGGAAGGAGCTGGGGTGAGCCCTGGACCCAGTGCTGGGCAGAGCTGTGACACCCTGAGCATCCCCATTTCCCACTTTTTTGGGCTGCTGTGACACCAGGATGGCACAGAGCCCACCAGCCATGGCACAGTGCCAGGGACAGAGTGGCACTGGACCAGGAACCTCACTGCTGGCATCCTACAGCAGCATCTCATGTCTCTCCCATCCCACCCAGAGATGAGGTTTCTGCTCTTGTGGCAGCTCCAAGGAGAAACCCCTTGGACTGTTCAAGAGAATCAACATCAAAAAATACCCCAAAATAACCTTTTGCCCACAAGCAGGGTGAAAGGAACTGGGACAGGGCACAGCAAATCACCTCCTGAGCACTTCCAAAGACCCTATGGAAGAAATAGGGTATCAGATGTGTCCGCAACAATGGAATTTAAAAAAACCCAACAATTCGAGTGCTGTTGAGCATTTGCAGACGTCCCTGCACAGGACTCGGGCGGCCTGGTTAAATTTATGTGTCAGCTTTAAGGAGGCCTCTCATCAAATGAGCTATTTTGGGCAGAGATTAAAGATCTATTTTCGCTGCGAGCGGGAACAGCTCTCGAACAGGTTAATAATGATTCTAGAAAGCCAAGCGCCTCCAGCACCCCAGGGCAGGACCCAGAGCCCCTGGCTGCTGTTGGGGGGCTCCTGAGGTTCCCCAGGCCAGGAGGGTGGGGGATCACAGTGCAGCATCCCTGCCGGGGAGGAAGGAACCCCGCGTGCTGCGGCGGGCGCCGAGCAGCCGTGGGTAATTGGAAGTGGCAGACGCTGGCACGGCGCTGCCGAGAAGGTCATTACGTGGGACTGGGAACAAAATGCCAGGAGCAAGGGGGGAGCAGGCTGTTAGCAAAGGTCAGGGCCCCGCTTGGGTGCCGTCGGTGTTTTTGGCAGGGCTCAGCCCTGGCTGTGTGCACCGAGGTCCCGGCAGGGCCAGCGCACAGCGGGCGGGCAGGATCTGCCAGGTCCTGCCTGACATGTACAGACGTGGCCCCTCGGATGTGGCACCAGCTCCTCAAAGCAAAACCTCGCTGATCCGGCACAGTCGTGCTGTGCCTTCCTCCTGCACATGGATTGGGAACGAGGGTGGGGGGAGCTGTCCCTCAGGGATGCTTGGGATGATCATGGGCTTTAGTCCCAGCTCTAGCACAGACCTGGGATCAACAAGCAGAAAAGCCAAGTGGCTCCATGCAGCAGCAACCAAAAGCACTCTGGACCCCAACAAGCCAGGAGCCAACTCCAGCATGGGCAACCACACCATGGGCACTCACAGAGCCACATTTCCAGCTGAGACCCAACAAACTCAGCAGTGCAGAGAGCAAAGCTCCCCATAACATCATCAAGCCCATCCTGGCTTGCTCCTGCCTCATCCCAGGGGTTTGATTGTCACCTGCAGTGACAATCCCTGTGTTCCCATGGCCATGGTGCCCCGTCCAGCTGCCCCACACTCGACAGCCGGGCGCGCTTCACTCCGTAATTACAGCCCCAAGTGCCGGAGCTGTGAAAGAATCTGACGAAGGAATCCAGGGTAGATCGCTCTGCTGAAATTACTATAATCAAAGGCTTTCACAAAGGCTTCAAATGCAACCAATTACCCTGAAAGGCGAGGCAAGAAAGAAAACAAATTAACATGTTTGCACAGAGCCTTGGCGCAGCGCACACATCACCCCGCGCCGCCCTCGACCCCGGCCGGCCGCTGCTCCCCATCCTCAGTCCTGCTCCCCATCCATGGCTACTCTCTCCTCATCCCTGGCTACCACCTCCCCATCCCCATGGTTGGGCCCTATCCCACATCCTGCTCTGCTCACAGCTGCACACAAAGGGGCTCTGTGCCCGTCCCTCAGCCCGCAGCCGCCCACTGCCCCGCGGGCACACAAAAGCCCTGCCTGTGCCACGGCCGGCTCCGGCGCAGGCTCGGGGGCTTGCCAGGGTGGCCTGGGGAAACCTCCCTCGCTGCCTCACTCCTCCCCCAGCGCTGGAGGGGTCCCCAGGCCAAGGGAGGAGTGGGGAGTCCTCAAAGGCACCCATTGAGCAAAGCCCTGTGTCGCCCACCAACATTTGGGGAAGCTTCTGACAGCAGGGACCCCCCACCCTCCCCTCCTTAAGTTCTACTTTGTCTGTGCTGCTGGTCTGGGGGAGAAAAAGGGAGAAAAAAAAATTAAAAATCAACTTCTTCCTTTTAATATTTAACGTGAGTCCATCACCCTCAGTCTATTTGGTAACACAAAGCTCTGGAGATTTAAACCCTTCTCACCCGGAGAGATGGAAATGAATGGTGCTCTTTAATGAGCTGGTTCAGCAGAAAAGATAGATTTCCAAGATTACTGTAGGAATTCTTATAATTGATGTGTACTTTTGTAACAAGGATTATACCACCATCCGGCCAAGTAATTCCAGCTCTTCCCCCCCCCCCCTTCTCCCAAGCTCACCCTGCTTTTGGGGTTCCCTGGGGAGAGGGACCAGGCTGTGCCCTCGTGGGGAGAGACTCGGGAGGGGGAGGAAGAAAAAGACAAAGAAAAACGAAACAGGTTTTTCTTATTTAGCCATAGACAACCTAACGCAGCCACTGACTGGGAAAATAAGGCATCTCTCCAGATTTCTCTATTTGTTTTACAAATCCCTACTTTCCCCACCGATCGGGAGGCCGGATGAGCCGCTGAATGCCGAGTAATTAAAAGGAACAGAGAACAATACTCAGCGCTGCCGAAGAACACGGAGTTTCCCTCAGATGTTTATAGCAATTGTATGAAAATGTACCAGGCGGGATGTGGAGAGCTGACAGCCGGGATTGGGAGCAGCCGGGATCCGAGCTGGCTGCCTCCCCCGCCTGATTGGCATTAATTGTGCGCGTTTGCAAAGCAGAACGGAAAGTCTGACACGAGCTGCGAGCCAACATTTCTTTCTAATAGTCTTAATGATTACGAGGAGAGTTGATGATCATCGCGGGGTGTTAATAGCCCGGAGAGCGGCTCCACGGCTGCTCCTCCCGGTGGGGACAGTCGGGGATGTCCCAGCCCAGCTCCCACGGGTGGGCTGGGGTGTGATGGTGGGATGAGCTCAAGTGGTCCCCATGCAGCCACACCACTGCCTGTCAGGCTGTAAAACTCTGACAAAGGGGACAGGAAGGACACGGAGGGGACAGGAAGGACACGGATGGGACAACAGCTTCCTGCTCCATCCATCCCCAGGCTCTGCCCCATCGGAGGGGTGGTTGCAGGGGGGGGGGGCAGCATCAGGAGGGAGAATGTCTCCCACACTGAGCCCCCTGTGCAGCAGGAGTGTCCCCAAGCTGAGGGAAGCACTGGGTCACCCTGCTCCCACAGGTGCCCCAAACCAGCTGCCACAGCCCCATCCCCAGCAGGTACCACAGGAGGGGCTGGGGCTGCTGCCCTGGGGAGCGAGGAGAGGGACTGCAAATACCCCACCGACCAGCAGAGCTCGTCATTAACAGCTGATTAATGAAACCCGAGTTTCCCCCGCTCTTTACGAGGCTGTTTTTCCGGATGTCCTTGAGTTTCACTGCTGCAGAGGCGAACGGGAGCTGGGTGGGATCTGGGACGAGCACGGGCTGCTCCGACCACGGCAGAGCCAGAGCCAGACGTGCACAAAAACCCGAGCCGGCCAGGTTTACACGGGAGGAAAAATCGATTTCCATCGATCTGCAATACAAAGGGACCGCGGCGCTGGCAGACGGCAGGCGGCTGCCATCTGACCGGGGCTGTGCAGGGGACACGGCTCGGGGTCACATCGCTGGGGACCGATGTGACACACCCGGGGCACAGCCAGCAGCACCGGTGGCCACCCCGCCTGCACCGGGACCCCGCGGGCAGCACGGCCGGGCCATGTGCCACAAAGCCTCGCAGCAGCACATCCACGGTGTGTGGGTGGCCCTTGGCCGTGTCCTTGCCGGGACACTGCTGTCACCTGCTCAGCCTTCCCCAGCTGGATGGAGAGACAGCCTCAGCCCGGCTCTGAGCTGTTTGATTTGTTTTATCATCTGCACTGGCCAACAGATCACTCAGCTTTGGGCTTTCTGAGCTCGCTAATAATTGTGCCCTGATGAAAAGAAATCTAGACTCGGTCCCTTTCTTCTTTCCCCCCTCTCTAACCAAAAAAAAAAAGTCCGTAAAGAAGAGCTATAAAAATGGCTTGTTATCTCACCTAGCGAGGCTCGGGCTGTATGTTATTGCTAATTGGGTATAACATCCTTGTCTTGTTCTGCTCTCTGAAGCTAAATCAAGAAAGCACCACTGCTGTGAACTAATTATATCTCTGGACTGCAGACTCCAGCTTGTCTTCCCCTTTATTGAGTTAAAAAATGGTCACTAACCTTAATCTCTCATATTCCCAAGAATTAGGGCTGCTGGAAACCCACCACTTCCACCTGCATCCTGCTCTGTGCTGGGAAAGACAGAGCACATGGCCTGAGGAAGGGTTTGTGCTGCTCTGGGACACAGCCCTGAGACAGATCCCAGAGCTGCCCAGCCCTGTGGCATCCCGTGACAATCACAGGCACTGCTGAGGTCCCTGTGCCATGGAGACTTTCTCACACACAGCTCGGAGCCTTCCTGTGCCACACACACTCAAAGCCTGGCCATCTCTCCTCCTTATAGGAGACCTTAACCTTCTTTCAGTGGGATGTTTCTAAAATCTGTCCCCCCTCAGCATTCCCAGGCTTGGCAGATGTGAACATGGGAATCACGTGTGCAGAAACTGAGGGGTGCAGATGCTGCTCCAGTTCATCCACATCAGCTCCCAGTCCCAGCCCAGGATGGACCCCCAAGAACCTGTTAAAGCTGCTGCTCACCCTCGGGTCCCCCATGGGAGCAGGGACACTGCAGCCACCCAGTTGTGCAACTACACGTGGCTATGGATGAATCTCTCTGCTTACTGGCACAGCTGCACCCTCTGGCACTGCAGCCATGGCACAAACCCCAGGAGAGAGGACAACCAGAGCCTCAAAGGACACTGAGATGAGCAGTGGAGCTTGGACCACACAGGACAGCCCTGTCCCTCCCTGTCCCAGTGACTCCCTCAGCACCAGCAACTTGGGGCCAGAAATACCAGCAGCAATGTGAGGCTGTGGGACAGGAACTGGAGCAGTGACACCAAGCTCAGCATCCTGCCTGGCTCCATCCCCCTGCCCTGCTCCATCCCCTGCCCGTGGGCACCCACCCGCGGAGATGGCCTTACTTTCCAAAGGCAAAGTCAAACTCCAGTTCTCCCTGTGAGCCAAGAGCATCCCTTAAAAAAAATTGATACTTCCCTGACTATTAATTAACCTGAACCACTTAAAACTGCCTTCAATTTGTCAGGTTTAACTGCCAGCTCTCCTCGGTAAATCAAGCGTCGCGTGCAGATGGAGGCTGCGTGCGCGAGGCGGCGGCGAAGGAGGAGGCGGGGAGCACGGGGAGAGGGGCACCCTGTGCCACGCCACGCTCACCATCCTGTCCCCTGAGAGCCCTGGGCATGATATTCACACCCCACAATTAGCCAGGGCACGGTATTAAACACAGCAGGCAGGCAGGAGCAGGCAGGGCGGCCGGCGGGGCTCGGAGCACCCCACACCGCAGCCTTCCCGTCTCCCCCCACGGCGCCCTTGTCGTGCAGCCAAGGCTGAATTGGAAAGCAATATGAATATTTATCTCTGACAGTGAAATCTCCCTGCTGCAGGGTATTAAGGCTTTATTAGTGTGTGGTTACCAGCCACGCTAAGCCAGCCCCCGCTCTTGCCTGGAGCGCAGAGAGATGACCTACAAGAGGCAGATGGCAAAGCCTTGGAGAGCCCCTGATAGCGGGATATGTCTCCTCAAAAGGGGGCTGTGCATCCCAGTCCCACGCAGGGACACTGAGTCAAGGTCCCCCTACCAAAGCCACCTCCTCACCCAGCAGCAGCCCCTCTGAAACACCTCCCCAGGCTGAGGCCGTCCCCCCGCCCCCGCAGCGCTCGGCTCTCGCCGTTTTGGGTTAAAACGCTGATGTATTCTCTCTTTAGCAAAAGGAGTCCCAGGGGCTATAAAAACTCCCAGCAGGCTCCTGTCAGTCTCAGGTCATTAACTTTCTTTCATTGGGAGTTTGTTTACAGCCAGCCATAAATAGCGGCGCGGGCGCCGCTCGCTCGCCAGCGGGACAGGCTGGGATGGGATGGATGGGATGGGATGGGGCTGCCTGTGCAGGGGGGCCCAGCACCCCAGGCTCCAAGGTGTGGGGTCCAGCACTGGTTCTCCCCTATCAACTTTTCCCATGCCCCCCGTTTCCCTGCACCCCATCCTGCTCAGAACAGCGGCACCGTGCGCTACGGAGCCACCTCAGCCCTGCAAATTGATGGGGTCACCTTGTGCACGGCCTGAGGGAGCTGCAACGTGCCTGCGGCTCAGTCCTGGCCTTTCCTGGAGCAGGAGGAAGGAGGCAGCTGGCTGGAGCTGTCCCTGTGGTAGATCTGCCCCAAATCCTGCCCCACACTCTCACCAGCCCTGCCCCTGCGCCTGTCACAAGCAGCAACCTCAGTTCAGGACCTCTGCGTGTTTGAGGTGACCCAGCCCCAGTGCACAGAGCTCTGGGGGGACACCAAGACCCCTCATCTCACCACTGCCTGCACCTCAGAGCTCTACTTTTCCAATAGTACAGGTAGAAACACAAAATTGAGCGTGGCACTGGCACGGCTACCCCGGCGTTCCTGCCAGGATGTTTCCCACATGTGGCTCCTCTGCACCCAGGCACACAAGGGACAATCTC
The DNA here is from genome assembly GCA_013400575.1 of Peucedramus taeniatus. Lineage (NCBI taxonomy): Eukaryota > Metazoa > Chordata > Aves > Passeriformes > Fringillidae > Peucedramus > Peucedramus taeniatus. The sequence goes on along the minus strand of WBNO01019293.1, from coordinate 182,172 downwards.
AGAGCACCCACACCCCAAACAGGCACCCATGGCCCTGCCAATGCCCCTAACACGGGGAGCTCACCCTGGACCCTGCTGATGCCTCAGCAGCTCCAGCCAGCCACCCTGCTGGGATCCTGCTGGATGCAGGTGCCCAGGGCTGCCACAGGTGCTCAGGAGCTTTATTTGCCATGGCTGTGTGAACTCATCCCATGTGAATCCAGCTTCGATGGTTCCACAGGTACCCCCAGACACCCTTTCCACAGGCACTCCCTGCATGGGGGGCTGAATGTCTTCCACTAGACCTCCCCTCGCTGGCACAGCCAGCTCCGTGTGCCACCCCCATCAGCCCCACGCTGGCACAGATGGCTGGAGTGGGGACTCGGTGGCACAGCCCCCCCATGCCAGGCTGTAGAGGTGGGTCCTGGGGGTCCAGCTGGCTCTGGCAGCAGCCAGGAGCCCACCTCGTGTTGTATTTCACGGGATGGCTGCAGGATCAGCCCACGGATCAGCACAACAGTCTGCACTGGGCTGAGGGATTAAACCCCAAAGTGACACGGCGACTTGTGCTCTTCCACCCATCCCTAGGCGAGCAGGGACTTGCCAAAAATCCCAGCCTCATCCCTGCCGGTGCCCGGCATCTATGGAAATATCTGTATTTTAACCCATACACTCGTCCAACCTGTAATCAGAGCAACACAAATAGCCCCTGCTTCCCATGTAAATTAAAAACACCCATTAGGCAGATTTCAAAAGATGTCAGTAGGCTTATAATTATACACGACATCCTTCCGAGATAAAAGCGATTACCGGGGATGCAAATCACTTAGCAACCAATCAGTGCCCCCAGAGTGCGGAGCACTGACCAGCCATCCATTTTCGCCTCGTCCTTTTATTCCCTGCATCGAGCAAATACAAACACAGATAAAGAGAGGCACAATAGCTCTTGACACGCAAATAGGTTAACATAATAAAGCCAGCTTTAGCCGGCTCACTCGAGGGAGAAAAGCAATTCTCAGGCAAGCAGGAGGTAATAAAACAGGGCTTTTGTGTTCCTGGCTCCCATTCTCACCCCTGCGCCAGCTTTGCTGCATTAGCTGATAGGCATCGTGGTTTGATTGAATTACCTTTCATGAATATTAGCTTTTTGAGGAATGCGCAGGCAGAAGAGAAAGAAGAAATGTCTTATTTTTGCATGCATGCGCCTGCTGCAGACGGACATGCGGCGGCACAGATGCCGGCGGGGGCCGGGAGAGGGGTCCCGGCAGGTGCAGCCCCCCGGCCCACCCCGCCAGCTGCAGCATCCCCAGCCTTGGGGGGGTCACACACACACCGCCTCCATCCCAGGATGAGCCACCACCAGCAAAGGACCTTACCCAGGCACACATAACCTGCTGTCCCCACACGGAGCGGTGGGGACAGGAGGCTTCTGCCATCACCCTCCACGCTCAGGACCCCGCATCCCTGCCCGTGGTACCCCGACAGCCGGAGGGGGCTGGGGTGGGCTGGCTCCCAGCACACATTCCCGAGCCCACCGCCCCCCGTGCCGCAGGATCACGCCGGAGAGGGAGCGGGGCTGCCCGGCTGCACCGCAGATTTTCCCACACAAGTTGAGGCCACGCAGGAAACCCGCTCCAGGCAAAAATTAACTCCGCCGCCTGGCAGGGATGCAAACGCCCGGCACTAATGCCGCACGCACGGCGGGGACAGCTCGGGGACAGCTCGGGGACGGCGGCGGGCACGGGGCACCCGGCTTGGGGGCACCACCGGGAGACCCTCGCTGCCAGAGCCCTTCTCCGGGCAGGGCAGCAACCCGCAATTAAAAACCATCCCCAGGAGGGAAGGGGCGCATCCACAGCCTGCTCAGGGATGGATGAATTTCAGGCTCAAATAAAACAGACAACCAGAGGGGCTAAAAAACTAAGGTGACGTGGCCTCAGCAGCCTGGCAGCAGCCACTGATGTCGTCCTTCCATGGGCTTCCCTGCTCCAGCCTGAGGGTAAATATTCACACCGAGATATTGCAATTTTTAACGACACGCTTGGCTGAAACAGGGCCCAGCTCACAGCCGGTGATGCTCGGGCATCAAGAACGTGCCCTACTGGTACCGACCCTCAAATCAGCAGGAATGCTGCTCCTGAAGCTGGGAAAACAAGCCGTGCTCCCACAGCCAGGGAATGGCTTTGCTTTCCCCCACAAGGTAAGCAGAAGGCACCGCGGCAAGAGCTTCCCTCTCCTTCCACCACGGCTTGGAGGCCGCCTGACCCGACCGCACCCGGCTCACACCAATCGGCTCCTCAAAGTTTTATGGATCCTTCACGAGAAAAACCCCTCGCAGGATGCCGGGTGCTCTCTGCCAGGGACATTTCGCACCTCACTCCCACCACCACAGCCTGGGTGTGAGAGCTTTGCCGGCCAGGGTCCCACCAGAGCGACGGCCACGTGTGTGGCCACTGACCAGCGACATTTGGGCAACCAAACCCCACCACAGGGGCACGAGGAGGGGTAAAACTGCCAAATCCCACTAAATTATCCCGAGAACGATGCAGGACGCTCCTTGTTGAGAGAGGGACCACATGGCTCTGTCCCCATCCTGCAGAGCCCCACGGCCACTCTGCCCTCCATGAAAGCTCATCACCCACCCCGACAAGCTGCCTGCAGCCAGAGCATCCCGAGCAGGAGGATTAACATATAAATATGTATATACACACACATAAATACGTATCAAAAACCTCCCTACGGAAATCCCGACAACCAGAGCCGGGCAAACCACCACTGCCCCCAATGCCAATGAATTCATCCCTTGGCAAACGCCAAGCACGGCTGGAAAACTTTGCCACTGCCTCTCCTCGGGAATAGCCCGCAGGGCCGGAGCCGAGCCCCGGTTGCAGCCGTGCCGTGCCGTGCCGTGCCGTGCCGTGCCGTGCCGTGCCGCCGGCTCGCTGCGTCCAGGCCCTGCCTCTCTCCAGCCATTAAATCTCCAGGATGTCACGGCTCTCCCCGGAGCTGGATTGGGACGCCGGGGCTGAGCTGCTGGCACCGGCAACACCTCGTTTCTGCCGGGGACCGAGCCGGAGAGGCGGCACAGCTCGCTCGTCCCCGGCTGGAGCTGGCGGCCGCCCCGGTGGATGCCCAGCCGTGCTGCCCAGGAGCTCCCGGGGATCACGATGCCTCGTCCCCGGTGAATGGTATTCCCAACGCCGATGGTCCAGAAGACACCACAGGGATGCTGCTTCAGCAAGCGGAGCTTTTTCCAGAGGGGATTTTCCCTGGCAGAGCCTCCTGACCCGGCGGAGGCAGCCAGGGAGACGGGTGTTAAATAAACCATCGCTGGGTGGGTCCTTCTTCCCTCTCCTTTGTGACCGGCGGGATCCACACCAGGCGCGGGGTCCATGGCGGGGTCCTGCTCTGCCACCACCCGCTCCGGTGTCGCGGTGGGATCGGGCGCTTTCCTGCCCGGGACGGAGGAGAAAAACCTTTTTTTTTTTTTTTCCCAGGCGAAAAGGGGCAGAAAAGGGTCGCAGCAAAGGTGGCAGCTCCCGGTCGGCTCCCGCTGGAAGTGTCTCAGCTTTCCTCCTGGAGGCACCCGTGGATATTTTATTTCCACTTATGAGTCAGGCGACCCAAAAAGCCATTTAAAAAATCAAAAATCGGATGGAGAAAGAAAAAAAAAAAAAAACCCAAAAAATCAAAAGTTGTTCCCGTTCCTCTCCGGTAGCCACGGGCGAGCCGGGCCACGGCGGCG
>WBNO01019293.1:157017-177907 GCA_013400575.1 Peucedramus taeniatus | reverse complement strand
CCCGGCGGCCGCACGCGGCTCGGCCCCGCCCCCGGCGCGTTGCCATGGCCACGGCGCCGCGTCCTGCGGGGAGGGAGTGGGAGGGAGGAGAAAGGGGGCGGAGCGTTCCCGCCGGACGTGCGCGACTTCCCCCGCCTTCCCCCCCCCCCACACACACATCGAGCGGGAAAATCCGAACGGTGGGACTGCGCTTCCCGGCGTGCCCCGCGCGCCGCCGCCGAGCCGCGGGGCTGAGGGGCGCCGTGAGGCGTCATGGGAGTTGTGGTCCTGCGGGCGTGAGGGGTTTGCCGCGGGGGACCCCATGGGGACAGCGAGGTGACGAGTCAGGAGCTAAAGGGGGGTGAGAGGCAGGCTGGAGTTCACCTGGGGATTCCAATGGCTATGGGCACAGACACCCCTGAAGGCTGTGCACTGTGATGTCCGAGAGGGTGCTGCTGCAGCTGAGGCTGCCCCCCCGTTAGCACAAGTCCTGGAATCCATTATTGCTTCCCCAAAATCCCTGCCACAGGTTCTTTTTGCCGTTTCACGTGTGGGAGGCTCAGCGGGAAGGGACAGGTTCACTCTTGTCCATAATGGTCCCACATGCACGGCTCCCGAGCCCTCCCTCAGGAGCCCAGTGTGAGCCTCTAGGTTCATCCCCTACCTTCATCCCTCCTCCCTGGCTCCTGCCTCCAGCCACTGAGGTTTGGCCACTTTTGGGGAGATCTGGCTTCTCTACTGAGTTTTGAGGAGTTTTGAGTGTGTCTGGCTAATTCTGGGGCCTCTCCACCTCCTCCACCGAGGGAAGCACCAGCAGCTTCCCAGGCATCCATAATCAGGTGTGGCAAGGGGAGAGCTGACACCCAGGGCCCATTTTCCAAAAACGTGAAGCTGCTCCAGTCACCACTCCTGATCCAGCAAATGCTGAAGGTTGGGAAATTAAAATAATAGCTAGATCTGCTTTCCGAAGAGCGACTCCTCTGTGCAATTATAACACGTATTATCCTCCCTGTGAAAATACATTATATTGAATAAATTCCCTCTCGGAGTAGGGCTATTCATACTGCTCATTTGTTTCAGTTCAAACATTTTTAGCTCATCTCTCTGGCAGGTTCTAGTGCAGTTTTATACCTTCTCTGCAGCTTATTTATCTGCTTCCCCGTGTTGCAATAGAGGCCGGCGATAAGAATAAAACCATTACAGATTTGCGAACAGCTCTTAGATTTTTCAGAGATAATTTAATCAAAGCTATTAGGAAGGCAGGAAGAAAGATTGCTCTTTATTCGGGGGGAAAAAAAAAAAGATATAAAAAGGAGCCTTCATTCTTTTCAGAAAAATGTTTTAGCCACCTGAAGTCACTCACAAGGACTTGAAAGGGTGACAGCGTCTTTGCCAGGGAAGAGATCCGTCCCGGAATAGCAAACTTCAAAAGGTGGGTGTTTTGGCACTGCCTTCAAGGAGATACTATTAAGCAGTTCTGACCTCCCCATTTCCATCCTTTTTCTCTTTTTCTTTTTTTTTTTTAAGACTTTACAGAGGAGAAACACTTTTGTGATTCAGGGAACTCGTGAATACTTTGCCGGAACATAAATTTCCCCCAGCGATGTTGGGAACACAAGGAGAGCCTTAATCTGCTAATGAATGAGCTCTGCAAAGTGAGACCGGGCTCTGCTGCCACTTCCAGAGGGATTGAATTGCAGGGAGGAAGCTGGAGGAGAGAGATTTTTAAAAGTCCTTCTGCTTTAGCACAAATAAATAATGCATCAGCACGTCTGGGGTGGCGGCGGGTGAGTCCCTCCCCTGAGGCACTGGGGAGCCCACTCGAAGTTTTCCATGCTCCCAAAACAGGAATAATATGGGATTGTAGTGACAGGACAATGGGAATGGCTTCAAATTGACAAAGAGTAGGTTTAGATTAAATGTGAGGAAGAAATTCTTCCCTGTGAGGGTGATGAGACCCTGGCAGAGGTTGCCCAGGGAAGCTGTGGAATTGCCCAGGGCCAGGTTGGACAAGGCTTGGAGCAACCTGGGATAGTGGAAGGTGTCCCTGCACATAGCAGGGGGTGGAACAGGATGAGCTTTAATGTCCCTCCCAACTCCAGCCATTCATTGATTCTCTTCTCTGATTCTGTGCTCTTTCAGATAACGATATCCCTTTAATTTAATATCATTATTTTTGACCGGCACTGGCAATTTGGAGCACGGAGTGTCTCCATCTCTCATCCTGACAAATGCATGCTGTAATTCTTTGCCCAAAATGTCACTCTGCCCTGGCAATGCCTGGCCCTCGGAACGAGAGAGATTTCCCGGGGATTAAAACCGGGCCATTACTCTCTGCTTTAAATGCATTCAAGGTTCTGAAAGCTGTATCTGCTCTCGTTCTTTTTGTACGAAAAGTTATTGACTTATCAAGGTTAAAATCCATTCCGTATGGCCCAATAAAACAGGGATATCTCCGCATCCGTGCTGTCATTTGCAGGTCCGTTTTCATGGCAACAGGGCTCTTTTCTGCACATTAAACGGTTCAGTTGTGCAAAGTTCAGACATTACATAAACACAGAGGTAACAACAACAAAAAAAAAAATCAATGAGCTCATAGGCATGGAAAGAGGAGATAGCATTGATCGGGGCCGCTGTCGATATTTGGGATCGCTGGCTCCTGCCCCGCGCGCAGCCCTCCCGTGCTGGCAGCAGGGACACAAAGGGATGATGAAGGACACGGAGGGGGAAATGGCACCTTCAGCTCCCTGCCAGCTCCTGCCTGTGTTTAATGTCACCAAGGGTACAGCAAGGGACGCAGGGGTGCCCACCCACCCCGCTGAGTGGTGCCAGTGGTGCTGTCGTCACTCCAGTGGTTCCTTCCCTTGGCTGGTTTTGGCTCACAACCCCACTTCCCATTTCCACTGATTCCTTAGAGGTTTCCCCCAGCTCCCAGCTGTTTCCAAATGCAGCTCTCCAGGGGATGGGGGTCTAAGAAGTAGCTCCAGGCAAGGACAGGACACATGGGGAACACAAACACTGCCCTCAGTGTGGTGGCAGCACCACACTGAGAACACGGAGCACTGGTGGGGCAGGGGGTGTTGGGGTGAGGGACTTTGATGCTGATGGGAGATGTCAAGCTTTTTGCTTCCCAGTCAGAGAGGAGAGAGAGATTCCGGCGTTAAAATGCTCGTTAGAGGAGAGACACCAACATCTGTTGGGAAAGCAAATGGAGAGCGGAGTGAGACGGCCAGGGGCAGCCAGGCGTGAGGAGGAGGAGGAGGAGGAGGAAGGAAGGAAGGAAGGAGTGGAGGTCTCTCCAAGCTGCTGCTGTGGCACAGAGGATCTGCTGCCCCTCACCATGGGCTCATTCCTGGATCCCAAATCTCACCAGAGTGAAAGCAGAATTTGCCCACAAAGAAAAATTGGTCCCTTACGGCTCCTTGCCGGGGTCCTCAGGGGCAGAATCTCCCCGACTGCTGGGGCCAGACTGGGAGAGCTGGATCCAAGGAGCACAGAGGGCACGGAGGGCACAGGGAGCAGGTGGCTGATCCAAGCTCAGAAAGCTCCTGTTTGGGCAAAGAGCTGTGTCCAGCAGCATCCTCCCTGCTGTCCCCGCCGGTGCCACTGCTGTGGGTGGGCACAGAGGTGGAGCTGGGCAGCATTCGGGGGCAGCTGCCTCGGGTGCTGCAGGGTCAGCAAGGCAGAAGCTCCTTTGGTCTGTGCTTGCCTCCCCCCAGTTTATTTATAGATTCAGCAAGTTATTCAGCTGAAACAAATCCCCATTCCAGCCGGGTCCCAGGGCCAGCGGTGCCTGCGTCCTCTCCCAGTGCATCAGGCAGCATTTTCTGGGGGCACTGGCAGCCCCACACCACCACCCTGGCATCTGCAGGGCCAGGGGGTGGCCTGGGTAGGGTGGCACTCCCTGGGGGACAGTGGTGACACAAAAGCCACCCTGAGAGCAAGCCAGGATGGAATGTCCATAGTAGGGGATCAGGGTGTGGGGTGAGGGGTGGGTTGGATGAGGTGAGGGGCTGGGTCCACCTTGCCCCCCCTGCCAGCCCCCAGCCCCCTTGACAGCGACGCCGGGAGCGAGTGCTCGCTGCCAACCCGAGTCTATTTTTATTCCCTGCTTAAAAATATCCCCGTCCGGGTCACTGGCACTTGATGGATCATCGTTCCTGCGACTCCCCTCAGGGTCTTCCCAGCTCCAACACGAGGAGCAGAGTCCAGCTTCCTGCAAGAGCCTCCCTCACCCTTCCCATCCTATAAAAACACCGAGGGGACACCACAGCCCCCACACTGTGGGGGCACAGAAATATCCACGTGCTCCTGGGGCTGGAGTGTGATGAACAGCAGCCCCAGCCCTGCCCTGGCATGGCCCTGTGCCAGCTCTGCATCCTGGCAGTGACCGGGAGCATCCCGAGGTCACTGTGTCCTCCTCGCTCTCCCCTCTCACTGCCCGAGCAGATCCTGTGCCTTTTTCTTCCCTCCTGATGGTATTTTGTGAAAAATTCAACCTATTTCACCAAAATCATGGGTGAAAGCCCTTGTGAGCAGGGCTGGGAGTGTAAGGAGGAGCCAGTTCCAGCCTCTGGAGCATTTTCTATCCCTGTTAGTCCTGAGGCTCCGATGCCACCCGAGATAAGGCGCTGACTGACAGGTGATTTGGTTTTATCTCACTGGCACGGGGCGTCAGTCCCACAGCCTCTTTGTGCTGGAGTGCTCAAAAGCATCACTGGGTAGAGGCAAGGCCAAGAGGTTTCAGGGGGGTCCCCAGGCTCCAGCTGCAGAGGGGACCCTCTGTGGGCAGAGCAAAAGTGCCACTCCCAGGGAGGGCTCGGTGGGCACAGCTGGGTGTTTTGTCCTGAAGCAATCACCTCCTCCCTGCTGGTCCCCAGGGTGCCAGGCCCTCAGGGAATTCACCAGCTCCTTGGCAAAACCTTTTGTCTCTGTGAGTGGCCATTTCCTGGAAGAGGACACAATCAGGGCCAGGCCTGATGGTGCTGCTGGGCTTGTTCCTGCCCCATCCCTTGCACGTGCTGCTCCCTACTTCTCCCCAACACCACTATTTTATTTCCCTCCCATTGCTCTCTAAGGAGTTTCCTTCTGCCCCAAAAGTCTGGATTGTGGTATTTATCTGCATTTATGGGATGTGCTGCCAGCCTGGATTACAGGGTGGTCCCTGCCAAGGGGGCAGCCCCAGGAAGCTGAGTTATGAGAATGAAGGCAGAGTGAGCTGGAGATTCCCAGGAGATCTTCACCTTTAACTTATTTGCTTCTTTCTCCTCCAAATCTGCTGACATTTGGAAAAGGGGAATCGTTGCAATTTGCTTGTTTCAGCAGGTTCCCCCTCTCCCCTGTGCTGCTCCCAGCTCTGCTGGGCTGTCAGCAGCCCCAGCACTGTGGAAGGCACTGACTGTGGAGGTAGAAGGAAGGTGAATGATCCCTGAACCTTCCCCAGTGGGACAGAGCAGTGCCCAGGGCACCAGGCAACACCCAGCAGCTCCAAGCAGTGCCACATGGTGGGACCAGAACCCCTGTGCCCCCCATCAGGGCTGCCAGGAGAGCTGGCACAGCCCCTCGGCCTTTCAGCCAGGGAAGCACCCGATTCAATCCTCCTGACAGTCAGGAATTTCAAATGATTTGTTAAAAATGTATAGAGCCGGGTTGTCGGTGTTGCTGCTCTGATAAGAGCCTTGTCTCCCGTGGCAGCTGCTGGGTTTGTGTTCCCCTCACTCAGCCTGCTCCAGGGGGAAGGATCTTTCCACTTGCATATTAATTTTTGGCACATTGCTGCAGGCAAACCCATCCAGGTTCCATGAGGTGCTACAGCTGAGCCATGACCTCTGGGAAGGCATCCTTGAGTCCCCTGCCCACACCTCTTCCTGTCCCCATGCCAGCCTGGCCATGGCACTGTGGCCAGGACAGCACCAGGCTCAGCTCCTCCTGCCCCCTCTGTCCCTTTTGGCTCCTTGGGATCTGGGGGTCCCTTCCTGATGACCCACAGCACCCAGGGAAGGTTAATGGAGACAGAGAGATCACAAGGAGCTCCATTGCCATGTGGTGCATTCCAGAGAAGGAGAAATGGGACATCTTGGCAGCTCTGCCATGCATCCATGCCATCCCTGGCCCTGGGACCTGCCCGTGTCCTCAGCAGAGTGTGCCCAAGCCCACTGCCTCAATTTAAATCAGGATTTTCTCCTGTTTTTTTTCAGAAAATTCTTTCTCTGCAGCACCCTGTCTTTCCCAGGAAGCCCAGCTGGCAGCATTGGGCATCCCCAGCCCTGCTTGGGCTGGGATTGTTCCATGGGAGCATCCTCACCATCCTCACCATCCTCACTATCCTCAGCTTGGGGCTGGGGATGAGGCAGCGGGGTCTCGGTGACCGAGCCAGCACATCCGTCACCATCAGGCTGGCTCCGCCTTTTTGTGACACCAGGACCGTGCAAATCAGGCTCTGTGTGCCCCGAGCCAGGCTCTGCGTGGAGCCAGCTCCAAAATCCCTCCTGGAAAAGGCACAGCACTCTTGGGCAAGAGCCTTGTTGTTCCAGGATAGAGGAGGAGGAGGAGGACTCCCACATGAGGGCTGCCAAGCCCAGTGGATTGGCAGGACCACCCCACCTCCTGTGGCATCCTGCTCCCAGATCCCACTCTCAGAATCCTGCTCCCAATATCCATCTTCTGGAAGTCAGCTCCCAGCACCCAGCTCGCAGCACCGTGTCCCCAGGAATGTGCTCCCAACATCCCACTCCCAGCATCCCTCCTCTCACAGCCCACTCACGCCACCCCCTCTCCCAGTTTTGAGGCCAATTATGGCTCAGAAATTAGCACGGTGCCCAGGTGTACAATCCCAATTAGGTTTTGCTTAAAACCAATTAACCACCATGATAAGTTTTCCATTTCAGAGCAGGTTTCCATGGGACAGCCGCTGTCCTGCTGGGCCGCTCAGAGCTGGGTGCCAGCAGAGCTGCCAAAGCCTGGGGCTGCCCTGTGTGTGGGGGACACTACTGACCCCACCTTGTCACCCCAGGGTGACTTCCCAGCCCTGACTCCCTGTGGATGGTGCTGAGCACGGGGGTGGTCCCTGTCCCACCCCTGGGGACACATGGGGACACCCACATTGGGCTGACGGCCGCGACAGGGTGCTGGAGGCCTTGACTCCTGCTGCATCCCACAGCAGTGGGGATCCCATGGGAACAGGGAGGAGGTGGCAGCTCTGGATGGTGCCGGGCATCTCCGGGCTCTGGGGCCGGGGGGCCCCGCGCATGGCTGAGCTTTCCGTGCGCTGCCGGTGCCCTCCCGCCGCGGGCTTTGATCCGCACGGCCAAAGAGCAAAGGCAGCGCCTTTGTGCGCCGGGAGGCTTTGAAGTCTCCCAAAATGGGACACAGGGGGGTGACTGGCCCCTCTCTGCCGGCCCAGCCCCACTTTCACTCCCGTTTGATTTCCTTCTTCCCAATTAGGAGCCACCTCCGGCAATAAAACCTGTAAACTTTCCCTGGCTGGGGCTGGGGGCCGTGACACCTCACAGAACTCCCTGGGGGTCCCAAAATGCTCCCTCCCACTCTCTGTGGCCACACTGACAATTTCTCCCAGCACAGGACTTCCAGTGACTTCCCCAGCTCCGGGTGGCAACAGGCAGGTCCTGCCAGTGGGTGACACTAATTATCTCTGTCCTTAATTCTCATCCCGTTTTTAATTTCCCATTCCAAAAGCAGGCGCAAAGAGCGGCTCTTTTCCAACCCCCCCTTTCCCTTTCGGTGGCTCCGCTGAGCCCCGGGAGGCTGAGCAGAGCCCGGTGGGGACGTGCGAGCCTGGGTATTTTTGTGAGAAAAATGCGCATTGATCATTTCTGGGAATCAGGCTGTGTTTTTTACTCTGAAGCATCCATTATACACAGCTGCTTAATTGACGAGCGCTGCCGAGTCACCTCGGCTGCTGGAGTAAAACAGCCTAAAAGCTCCAGCGCAGAGGAAGTCCGCGCTTTATAAATTGATTCAGTGGGAGAGAGAGAGAGCGAGTGAAAAAAAACATTAATTACAGATGCTTCTGTGGGCACTGCTTTATGGCAGCGAGACCAGGATGTGGGCAATTCTCCTAAATGTGCTGATTAGACAGCACTTCATGTCTGGGAGCACATTAAATGGGCTCTGTAAAGCTATTAAAGATGCAGTGCCATAAAGAATTGACAAGAGCGAGCGGCAGCGGCGCAGCCCCGGGCTCTTGCCGGGCTCCAGCTCAGCTCCTGCCCCAATCCTGCCCTGGGCTCCTGCCCCGTTCCTGCCCCAGGCTTCTTCCCAGCTCCTGGCCCACTCCTGTCCCAGGCTCCTGCCCATCTTCTGGAAACTCCTGCTATCCAGAGGACAGACGCCCTGAGACCAAACAGGATGAAAGTCAGGGGGCTTTGGGTGCTGCTCTGGCTTCATCCCCAGTCTTTGCCCACCCCGGGGCAGGCAGGAGCCGGGGAGGAAGGAGCCACCCATGCCATGGCTCCGGGATCTGATCCCGGCAGGCCGGAGTGACCCCGGCACGGTGAGCGCGGGGCCGGCCGGGCGTGCGATGTTAACACAGCGCAAATCAATTTGTCAGGACACAGCTCACCAATTAGCACTGCTGGGATTATTACTCATTTGCGCACTGCAGGTTTCAGGGAATTAATCAAGGGCTCACGGGTAGCCGGGACAGCCGGGGAGGGAAGGGTGAGGCTGGCACCCGGCACAGTCAATGGTGCCTGGAGCCGTGCTGGAGGTGTCTGGTGTTTCCCTGGATCCAGGGGGATTTGGCCCTTGGAGGACACCCCAAAATAACAACCATCCCCTTCCCTGGAGCCTCACATCCCCAGCAGCGCCAGATCCTGGCTGCAGTGGGACATGGAGTGGAAAGAAGTGAGCCCAAGGCAAAGTGACACTTCCCACATCATCCCAGGGAGGTGACACTGAACGGTGTCACCCAGCCACACCTGGTTTGGGGAGCAAGCAGAGCCCTGGTCCTGGCATGGCAGTGGAGGCACTGAGGGAAGCGGGTGCTGGTGCCAGGGGTATTTGGCACCAAATGGGTCACCCAGGCGGGATTGTGTGCAGGAATGGAATCACAAGGTGTGAGCAAACAGGATGGGAATTCACCACCTGGGCTATCAGCTGAAACAGTGCTGGGCTGGGCTGTTCACTGCCAGATCCCACTCTCCAGCACAGGGACACCTGCCTGCCCGGGCCCCTGTCCCTGGCCTGCTCAGGGGGACGCTGGATCCAGGAGCTCTGGGGGTTCCCCCTGCCCTGCCCTGGCTGGGGGTCCCTGGGCTGCCCAGCTGTGGATGGGAGCTGGGAGATGTGTGCAGTGCCAGCTCCAGCCGCCGTCCCTCTGATGGATAATCAATCCCTCCGAGCTGGGGAGAGACACCCTGTCCAAACGCATCAGCTCTGAAATGCCAACCTCCCTAATGCAATTTTACAATCTCCTATAATCGAGTGGCAGCGAAACTTCCCCTTCCCCAGGCTCCCCTCCTGTCACAGGGCACGTGGATTGTGGCTGCATCCCCCCAAAGTCGTGCTCTCCATGGGGGTCAACTCCCCTCTGGGATGAGACGTGGCCTCAGGGTTCCTGGGGCAAGCTTCTGCCAGCCCCCAGGACTGATGAACCTCTGCCTCAAAATATGGCCATGCTGATCCACAGCTATCCCAAATCCACAGCCATCCCAAATCCACCTCCCTGGGTCCCCTGCAGCTGGGTGAGCACCCCTTGCCTTCCCAGCCCCCCAAAATTGCAAATGAAGCCCCAAGCAGTGCCGTGGGTATTTGGGAGTTTTGTACCCCACCACAGGCTCCACAACCTCTCCCAGGGCCCAGGGGAAGGTGCAGAGCTGTCAGCGCTGAGATCCCAACACTTTTTTTTGTGGGAGCAAAGCCGCAGCAGCCCCTTGACCCCGTGTAAACCCCAAAGTCAGGCTGGGGGCTGCAGGGGGCTCTGGCAGGCTGAGCCTGCTGGGAGCCCCGGCACAGCTCAAGGTTAGTGCCAGTAATTAAGGGCTGGGATTTGCATGCAGCAAATGACTCCAGCTAATTGCAGGTTTAAAAGGAAAATGATCGGAGAGAGGATTGTTTGCAAAATTGGGGCAAGGCGGAGGAAGGGAGGTGGAGGAAGGGACGCTCTGCTCGGCTCTGGAGGTCACCAGGCTGGCTGAGCCATCACCCTGCACTGCTGGGTGGCCGTGACAGGAGCTGGCAGTGCCACGACAGCCACAGGGTTGGACTAGCGGGTCAATGAGCCCCGAGGGATGCAGAGTGACCCCCAGCTCTAGAGCTGCTCCTTTTGGAGCCCCCAGCCCCAGGCCTGGCTCCCAGACCCCCCACCCATGGGCAGAACGTGGCGCTGTGGCTGCTGGGCCACCTCCAACTTACACCCCACCCCCCCAAAAAAAAATAGTTACAAATGCCAAGGTGCTGAATTGATTCATTTAATTTTCCCTTCTCATTTGATCAAGAGCAGGGTGACATTTGGCAAAAGTTGCTGATGAGGGATTGAATGATTAATTGTCATGACAACCATTCCTGGTTAATGACAGGGATGAGATTGTGCCGGCATAAAAGCCGGAGAGTGGCCTTGAGTGCCGCGGTGCTAAATTACCAGGCATGTCACTGTTTGTGCTTTTGGTAAAACGTGGCCATGCGTTTCTAATGAGAGGTTAACTGTGTCCCCAAAGTAATTACAACTGATTGAAGAGGTAGTTAGTAATTAGAGGATTAACTGTAATGAGTCTCACCTGCAGCTGTTGCCATAGTTACAGTATTTTAGATGATCGGAGTTAAAATAGGACGAGGTGCTGGCAGAGGTGGTTCTGCCCCTTGGGGCACCCTGGGGGCTTGGGTGGGCTGGTGCCCCCCCTGCACCTGCTGCTCCATGGGGTGTCCCATGGGCTGGGCTGGGCATGGAACTGCCAGGGAATTCCATCCCAAAGCCTCGGGATGCTGGAGCAGAGCATCCCCCCCAGCCCTGCCAGCCCTGGGCACTGGGGTGGAGCAGCACGTGGGAGCCTCAGGGCTGGCTCTGCCAGCAGGAGATTTCCTAGGGCAGGAAAGTCACCAAAAAAAGCTTAAATCCTCAAATTCTGCCAGCCAGGGCTGGCTCTCTCTGGGAGCTGGGAAGGGGAGAGCACAAGCAGAGACAGGGATGCCCCCAGAGCATTGCTGGCATCCTCCAGGGCCCCTGAGCTCTGACTGCACTGAAGTGCCACCTCCACTGCCCAACCTGAGCTTGTTCCAACTCTCCTGATTCTCTGCTTCCACCACTGACAATTTACAGGCCCATGTAAAACCTCCAAGTACAGTATCTTTAATTATTCCATCCATAAATGATAAGAGCCATTCATTTCAGGGCTCTCATTACGAATTTATACCCCTGTTTAATGTGCTCACTAGCAGCAGACATCCCACAGCTCGCAGAGAAATATCGAACAAGCCTTTCTGGAAGAGCCAAGCAGATACTGCCAGAGCTATTTTGGACTCTGGAAGAGAGATGGGCAAAGCAGGGGGGATTGGGCTTTAAAATGAAGAGTGAACCCCTTACCCCAGGGAGGTCTGGGGGCTCCAAGGAGCCGTGGCTCAAAGCTTTTCATCCATCCAGGTGCTTCCCAAGTGGAATTCTGCTGCTGGTTTTTTTTGTTTTCTGGATGTGCTGATGGAAAGTGAGCTTCATTTTGATATAAGTATAAAAATAGAGCTTCATATTTATATATATGACTATGACTATGGGGAGGCTTTTGCAAAGGCTTAACTTGAAATAAAAAAAAAAGAGAGAAATCCCAAATACTCACATTTCCAAGCAAACAGCCTGAGTTGGTTTGACCTTTCACTGTTCTTTTCCTGGATTATTTTCCAATACAAAACCTGTGTGCTCCCAGGTTGGAATCCACCCCTCCCACACCGTTTGCCTTCAGGAGCTGCCACCTCTGTTTTTTTTTTTTTTTTCCACAGGGACAGGGTGGTCCAAGTGCATTTGCCCAGTTTTCAGTTTCCTGGGATTTCAAGGCATTTCCCCTCCTGCCCTGTCCTGCTGATGATGTCCTGAGTCCCACAGTGATGAGGAAAAGGGATGAGCATCATCCAGCCCTCAACACCTCATCCATCAGTGTTCTCCAGCCATCAGTGATGGAATCATGGAATCCCAGACTGGTCTGGGTGGGAAGGGACCTTAAAGCTCATCCAGTTCCACCCCCTGCCATGGGCTGGGACACCTCACACTAGACCAGGTTGCTCTAAGCTTGTCCCCAAAGTTTGGGCCAGGACATGTCTTTACAGAGACTTTCAAATCACTTCTGCTGAGCCTGGAGGGAAAACACGCTGTGTCTGCTGCAAATTGGCAAAAAACCCAAATGTTGCATAATTAATGGGAATATTGGCTCTCAGGTCTTTGGGTTTTTTCAACAAATCTTAAATTTAGAAGCTGCCAGGGCTCCTTTAAAGAGGAATTAATCCTGGTGCTGTAATTGCCCACCAGGAGTAGCCTCTGTGAGAGATAAGCTCGTAATGAGCTGTCACTGCCGGGTGGCTTTGGAGTATGAACACCCAAATTAATAAACAGGGATAATTGGCTGTCCCCTCCCTCGGGAGCCTTGCTGGTCCCTGCAATCCCTGCTGGAGCTGGAGATCACTGGGTGGGATGATGGATGGAGGGATGGAGGGATGGAGGGATGGATGGATGGATGGATGGATGGATGGATGGACAGATGGATGGGGGATGGATGGGTTGGATGGATGGATGGACAATGGATGGATGGATGGATGGATGGATGGATGGATGGATGGATGGATGGATGGATGGAAGCTCTCCAGGTGGGATGTTCCCTGGAGGGGATGGTGCCTGGCTGTGGTGCCTGGTGGGTGGGACACAGGCCAGATGCAAAGCCTGATGTTTGGGATGCTCAGTGCATGGGATGCCCAACAGGTGGGAAATTCATGGGATTGGATGCTCATTGAATGGGATGCTCGTTGAATGGGATGCTCGTTGAATGGGATGCTCACCAGGAAGGATGGGATACCCAGTGGCTGGGATACCCCCTGGACAGGCTGCTCTCTGCACAGGACAGCCCCTGGATGTGATTCTCCCCCAGGACACATGGAATGCTCACCAGGTTCTCCCTGGACACGATGGGATGCAGCGTGCCCTGCTCACCTCCCCTTCCAGCCCCTGCCCTTGGCTGAGCACCCAGAGCATCCCAGCCACGTCAGCTCCACTTTCCACTGAAATTAAAAATATAATTCATGGAAGCCCTTCCACTTGTGCTGGGCTCGGAAAACACCAGGCTCCCTCCCCCTCCTTTTTAATAACATCCAAACTGTGGAGCTAAACTACTTGACAGAGGCCTTTAAATATGTGCAAATATATATTTGGACTCGATCTTTTTTTTTTTTTTTTTCCTTTTTCCCGGAGGCTCTTCCATTAGGTAATATTTGTTGCCAACATTAATTTCATTAGATTTTCATGGCATTTTAATAGGAGCCCCGGTGGTTTTTTGCATATATTAGCATGCGGGAGGAAGGAGAGACACCAAATTAGAGTAAAAAATCTGGTGTAGAGAGGCAGCAAAGGGAAATTCCTGGGAGTGGGGGAGAAGGGGAGCCGTGGCATTCCAGGTCTGGCATCCCAGGTCTGGCGCTTTCCCGTCGGCTCCGGAACCTGCCAGCCCTTAATGAAGATATTTCCACCCTGATTGTCAGCGGCGCGCGGAGCCTGATTAGAGCCCGAACCCGCGTGGAAGAGCTCGCAAATTAAATACGTGTTGATTATGCAAACTCGATCCCGGGTTTATCCCTCATAAATAAGGCATGAGCCGGGCTCGGCTCTCCGAGGACGATATTTATTGTATGCAAATCGGGCACGGGGCTGGGAGGAGAAGTAATCAACTGTTTGTCAGGCGGGGACTGGCAGAAGCTTGGGAATAATCAGCTGGGAAGAGCTGGGAATGGGTGGAGGAGGAGGTGGGATGGGGGCGGACAGGGGTGGCACCGGCAGGTGACCGGAATGCCCGCGGGCACCTGCCTGGCACCGAGCCCGGGGGCTGCAGAGGGAGGATTGTATGGTGGGCAGGGGTATTTTGGTGTTTAAAGGGATATTTTGGGGTGTATAGGGGTATTTTAGGGTGTATAGGGGTATTTTGGGGTGTATAGGGATATTTTGGGGTCTATAACCCAGCACCAAGCCAGGAGTCTGCAGGGAGGGATTTTAGGGTGGACATGAATATTTTGGTGTCTAAAGGGATATTTTAGGGTGTACAAGAGTTTTTACTCTGCGTGGGGATATTTTAATGTGTGTAGGGGTATTTTGGGGAGTATTTTAAGGTGTACCAGAATATTTTGGGGTGCATATGTGTAGTTTAGGGTGCATAGGGATTTTATGGGGTGCATAGGGATTTTTTGGTGTGTATAGGAGTATTTTACTCTGCACAGGAGTATTTTGGTGTGTAAAGGTGTATTTTAGGATGCAAACAGGTATTTTAGAGAGCGCAGGACTCTTTTAGTGTGCACAGGGATATTTCAGGGTGTTATAGGTGCATTTTAGGGTGTGTAGGGGCATTTCACTCTGCACAGGGACATTTCATCACCCACAGGTGCCTGTTCCTGTGCTCAGCTGTGCTCCATTCGATGCCATGCAATTCCCAGGAGCTGGGCTCTGGGATGTCCAGCACCTCCAGAGCTCCCATGGCCTTCCAGCAGCATGAAAAATGGCATTTAAAGTTTTTAGAAAAACCAGCCCTGGCAGCCTGTGTGGTCCTGCCCAGCAGTGCCCCTTCGGGCAGCTCTGGCAAGGAACCTGTGATGATGATAAATGCATCCAGGGTGGGTTTTTCTTCTCTCTTTTTTTTTTTCCCCCTTTCCCCCCACATCATTTTATAGGAAATACACGTTGGAAATGAAATTGAAATGAAAATGAATAAATATTTCATAGAATACAATTACCGTGGCTCAGGACCAAGACAACTGCAGCAGCAGCTCCTGCTGCACACAGCACGTTTGCAATTCAGCGGCAAAGAATTGCTCTCTGGGCTTTTAATCTGCTTTTTTGCCAACACAAATAATCCCCCAGCCCCCAGCAGGGAGGTGCCCATGGCAAGGCCTGGATCCAGGCATTCCCCATCACCCCAGGGGCACCTTGAGTGCACGCTGGATTTGCCACCCCATTAAAAAAAGTCAAGTTGAATTCAATTCTTCGCCATAAAAGTGGAAAAAAAAGAGTGAAAACCCAGCAGGGAGCAGCCTGGAAGGGCTCAGCTTCAATAAAAGGTGACTTGGTGTCTGCCCTCTCCCTGCTGCTGCAGCTCCCGCCGAGCCAGGGACAAACATCCCGAGCCCTGGGACGTGGCGTGGTTTGCAGCCACCACCAGTCAATGGAGAAGAAAAAGAGCTTTTTTCCGGAGCGCAGCGGGAAGCGGAGGATTTATGGGAAACAATTTGGTGGCGAGAGTTGGGTTTGTTTGTTTGCTTTGGCGGCCGGGGCGACGTGACAGCGACGCTGGGCTGTGACAGCAGCCGGGGCTGGGGCGGGCACAGGGGGCTCATCCCGAGGGATCCTTTTGGGAAATCCCAACTCCTCTGGCTCCGCGGGCACAGGGGGCTCATCCCGAGGGATCCTTTTGGGAAATCCCAACTCCTCTGGCTCCGCGGGCACATGGACCAGTGGTTGCCCAAGCCAGGGCTGGCTGGCACTTCCCAGATCGCCAGGAGCATCCTCCTCCCTCTCCCAGGGGACACTCGGTGCTGTCACCCGGAGGGGACGCTTTGCTCGGGAATTCTCCCCATCCTCCTCATCCTCGGCCTTCATCCCCGCACCCATTCCCCATTCCAGCCCCCCCGTGCTCCCGGTGGGGCTTTGATGCCGGCGGCGGCGGGAGGCGGGCGGGAGCGCGGGGCCGCGGCGCCGCTTTGAACAGGAATTACAGGGAAAACTCAACAAAATGGCACAGCCGCGGCGGCGGCGTCGTGTTCTCCCAAAGCAGGAATAAAACAGACGCGCAGACGGTGCTTTGCAAACAATTTAATTTGCCTGATGCTTTGATATAGATGAGGATGCGGCGAGGCGGGCGCGGGGAGAGATGAAACGCGCTGTCGGAGGAGGGGGGGGCTGCACCGTGTGAGATGTGCTGAGCACTGTGAGGGATGTGAGATGTGCCCGTGAGGGATGTGAGATGTGCCCGTGTGAGATGTGCCCGTGAGGGATGTGAGATGTGCCCGTGAGAGATGTGAGATGTGCCCGTGAGAGATGTGAGATGTGCCTGTGAGGGATGTGAGATGTGCCCTACAGGGTGTGAGATGTGCCCGTGAGGGATGTGCCCTACAGGGTGTGAGATGTGCCCTACAGGGTGTGAGATGTGCCCGTGAGAGATGTGAGATGTGCCCATGAGGGATGTGAGATGTGCCCGTGAGGGATGTGAGATGTGCCCTACAGGGATGTGAGATGTGCCCTACAGGGTGTGAGATGTGCCCGTGAGGGATGTGAGATGTGCCCTACAGGGTGTGAGATGTGCCCGTGAGGGATGTGAGATGTGCCCTACAGGGTGTGAGATGTGCCTGTGAGGGATGTGCCCGTGAGGGATGTGCTCTGCACAGTGTGAGAGGTGCCAGTGGTGGCCAAAAGTGCCTCTGCCCATCTCCAACTTGCTGAAGTGACCACAGCATCCTGCAGAGCTGGAACAGCATCATGAGCATCACATGGAGCAGGGACACCACTCCAGTGCCACTCAGGGACGCTCTCTGTGGCCAGGGCATGTGAGACTCCAGGCTGTGACAGCAGCCAGGGCTGGAGCAGGTGCAAAGACCTCATATCCTGCTGGGATATCCAAATATCCCCATCTCTGAGGGGACAAGAGCCAGTGTCACCCAGCCCTGCCCAATGCCCACACTGGGCTGGGTCTGTGAGAAACCTCCACCTCCCACCGGGCTGGGTCTGTGAGAAACCTCCACCTCCCACCTCCAAGCCTGCCATCGGTGCCAGGCTGACTCCAAGCTGTGGCAGGACCAGCCCTGCACCGTGAGCATCACGTGCTGGGACACAGGTGCCACTCGGGGACGCCCTCGGTGCCACCCAGCCCTGCCCGACGCCCACGCCGGGGCTGTGGGAAACCTCCACCCCCAGCAGCTGAAGAGGCAGGGCTGGGAGCGTGTGAGGAGCACGGCTGTTAGATATGGGGCACGCTGAAATATTAATGGAACTAACATTTCAATTACCTTTTATCTGTACAGGCTCAGGCTGCGGCGAGGGGGTTGGGGCGGGGCCCCCCCCGCGTGCTGTCACCCAGACATTCATGCTGTGCTGGTTCTTTTTATTGGTTTTCATCACTTTTGACATTGCCAACAATGAACCTTGAAGTAAATTTTCAGTAGTGACTGTGTCAGTGGAAAACCGTCTCCCTGTCATTTTTCTAAATTAGGCAATGATTCCAGTCCTTGGGGCTGGGGGGGGAGGGGGAGTGGTGGGGCTGAGCAGGAGGAAGGGGTGGCCATGGGGAGCCTCCTCCGGGCCCCCCCAGCCCGAGCAGCAGGACCTCAGCAGGACAGGGGACTGTCACCTCCTGCAGACACCCCTCACCTCCCTCCTGACACTGCAAAACCTGCCCTGAGCTGCTCCCAGATGTGCCCCAGCGCCAGATGTGCCCTGAGCAGTGCCCAGATGGGCCCTGAGCTCCTGACACTGCAAAACCTGCCCTGAGCTGCTCCCAGATGTGCCCCAGCGCCAGATGTGCCCTGAGCAGTGCCCAGATGGGCCCTGAGCTCCTGATACTGCAAAACCTGCCCTGAGCAGCACCAGATGTGCCCCAGCGCCAGATGTGCCCCAGTGGCAGGGCCAGCAGCAGAGCCACGGCCCAGCCACCCCCCCTGACCCCCCCCATGGCACCTCTGAGCCCTTCTCACCGTGCCAGCAGGCTCCAGCCGTGGCTCACCCCATAACCTGGCACTGCCACCCCTCTGTGGCAGCCACAGCCCTCAGGGGTGCGGCTGCTCCTCAATCCGGGGCTGGCTCCCTGCTGCCAGCATTTCCTTGCCTTTGCTGGTGCTGGGAGCACTCAGGGCCTCGATGCCTCCTCTCCACTCCCACCCATCCCATCCCACACCCCTCGGTGGTGCCAGGATCATCCTCCCAGCCTGGCTGCAGCTCCTGGCACGGGGGCACAACCTCACCTCTGCTCCGCCGCGGCCCCTCCTCACCCCGGGGGGGGACGGGGGGGACTGAGCAGAACTTTAATTTTAATGTTCATTGAGCGTGTAAAGGGAAAAAAAAAATCAATTTAATAACCTCTCTTCACAAACAGTGCCTGGAGGCTGCTCGGCACACGCGGCTCCGGGAACTTCGCAAAGTCTTTTGTGCTGCTTTTTATGGCGGGGATTGAACGGAGCCGGGGAGGGGGAGCAGCTCCGGCGCTCCCGGGTGGAGCTGGGACGGCTCCAGCCCCGCATTGTCAGCACCAGGTCCCGGAGATGAAGCCAAGAGGGCGTAGAGGGGTGAGAGGGTTCATACACATCACCGGGAACAACTCCTCCTTGGCTTTTCCTAAAGGAATGCTGCTCCTCCATCACCCACCCCCCCCCCCAAAAGCAGCTTCAGGGCACCCTGAGGATGGGGCAGGAGTGGGGGGCTCTGGTTGGACACCCAGGGAAGGATTTATTGTCGAGCTCAATGTGATTCCTGGAGAAATCATTCAGCAAACGCAGCTCGATGCCCCGGTGCTGTGGTGGGAGCAGTTTGCTTCCCAAAATCCAGCCCCAGAGCTGGAGTGATGGGCACCATCCCCATCCCCGCAGCACCGTCCCCAGCTGCACAGAAACAAGTGTTTGCATCAGCTTTTGATTACAACTTCCTTGTCTGCAAGTTTCGGCAGGGTTACAAACCCCAGTGTTATTCAAATTGCATCAATTATTCAATTCCTGCTGCTGGGAGGGTGATGGGCAGGGGGCTGGCACTCAGCAGCACCCACCCGACCTCCTTGGAGCCATTTCTGATTCCCATGGGACCCCTGGGATCCTAACCTGTGCCTTTGGCTCCTGTGGAATCAGAACCACTTACAAGTTCATATCCAGAGGCAATTTGTACTGGGAATGATTTGAATAAACTTTCTGTTGACTTTAAGAGCGATTTTCCCAGCGGTTTTTCCAGCATCCACCTCATTTTGCAGCTTCAACAGCAGGAGTGAGCCATGCCAGGATCCTGTCCCCTCATCCCATCCCCATTCCAGCCCCAGGGCAGGGCGGTGCTCCGGAGCTTCCCCATCGTTTCCAGGGGGAAAATCCACTCCCAACACCTCGAGGGTCTTGGCCCCGAGGTGCCACCAGCCAAGGGACTGCCGTGGATGCCACCACCAGCCCCACGTGGATGCCACCACCAGCCCCACGATGCCACCACCAGCCCGGCAGTGCCACCCCCTCCCGCCCCTTTGTGCCCTGAGGGTCCCTGTCACGGCCGCTCCTGCCCCGAGGAGGTGGCACCGGCATTTGTGGCACTGCCCAGGCCCTGCTTGTCCCCGGGGTCGGCTCTGGGGACACCGGGTCTGTCCCCGCGGGGCTCTGGGGACTCTGGGTGCTGCCAGCTCTTCCCGCGGGGTGCTGGGGGCCAATAAATCACATTTTGGGGGGCTCTAAAAACGGGGCTCAGGGCTCCTCTGGGGGCTGCTGTGGGGTGAGCTCGCTGCAGCATTCCCGGGAGAGGAACAATCCCAGATTCTGTGCATCCCCCCTGCCTCGCTGCCTCCTCCTTTCTCGAGGCTGAGATTCCCGGCAGGATTGAGGAGGAACAGGGGAATGCTCCGGGGAGCAGCGTTCACCCAAAGGACCCAGCGAGGCTGAAATATCCCCTTGATGCTCCAGATTCTGCTCCACAAACCTCCCCCCACTTCATTTTATTCTCCCGGAGGAAACCAGGGGCAGGTTTTGCCCAAGATCTCCAATATTGGTTCTTTCCCACTGGGAAATTGTATAAAATTCCAGAGAAACGACGCAGCCGGCTCTGGCAGCCACAGACCCAGAGCTGCTCAGAAATTGCCTCAGTTAAATGAAATCGAAATAAAATCAGAGACGTGGATGACATGCAAAGGTGGGCGATGGCACACGGGTCCCCTCCACCCCTCCCACCCTGCTCCATCCCCATCCCTCCCCAGCATCCCGAGCCCTCTCCTGCCACCCCTGTGTCGCCGCCTCCCCTCAAATGGGGGCCCAGATTTCTTTGCTTTCGGTGACTTTTTCCAGGCACGAGGATGATTAACACATCAAAAGGCTGTTTTGCTTTGCTTAACAATATTATCTGCTTAACTGCCCCGTTAATTGAATCAGGCAGCGTTTGTTTGTGCAGGGGGAGTCACCCCAACGAGTCTATTTTATTTTGATGACTTTTGTGTCCTATTAGTGGTTTTTAATGCTGCCTCTGCCTCGCAGCAAGGCTGGGCAGGGAAAGCAGGATGGCCGTGGAGCGATCCCAGTGTTTTATCCATGAAATCCGGGCTGCTGGATTCTCTGCAGCACCTGAGGGCGAGGCTGGCACAAGGGGCAGGGATGGGACCCTCAGCGAGGACAGAGCCATCGCTGCTGCCCTGCAAGTGCCAGGTGAGCACCTCGGTGCCCTGAGTGTCCCTGAGTGTCCCTGAGTGTCCCCAGCCCCTCAGTCCAGGCAGATTCAGCCCCTCTGCCAGGTGCCAGCATCCTCCCAGCCTCCACAGCCGGCAGATCCCCCCCAGGGCTGGGAGCAGGGACAGGGACAGTGTCACCCCCCCGGGATGTGCTGCTCGGGGTCCCTCAGTGGGACACGGATGGGGTGGGTGCCCTGCAGCCCCACTTGGTGTCCCAATTTCCCAGTCCCTCTGCAACCCCTCCATCTCAGGGTGGGAAGCAGGAACCTCAGCCAGGCTGGGAGAACGGCCCCGGGGGTCCCCCCAAAGCACCCACTGAGGTTTCCCCCCCC
>WBNO01019293.1:132783-156955 GCA_013400575.1 Peucedramus taeniatus | reverse complement strand
CCCCGGGCCTCTGAGACCCCCCTCGAGCCCCCCCGGCTCGCTCTCCCCCTCCCCTCCGAGGCTCCTACGCCTGAACTGCACGAAATCAGATTAAGGGCAGCAGACAAAGCCCCGCGCTGGAATAAACACTGCGGAGCAGAAAGGGCCCCGGTGAGTGTCTGGGAACGGAGCCCCGCGACCCCCGCAGGGTCCCTGTCCCTCACCGGGCAGTGTGGGGACACAAGGATGGACACAGAGTGTCCCTGAGCGGCCGCGCTGTGCCTGGAGGGTTCCAGGCTCTCCAGGCCACAGGAGGAGATGCGGGGGGAAAGGGGACAGGTCAGGGCAGCTGGGGACACTGCGTGGGGACAGTGACCCCGCAGCCAGAAGGTTCAGGTGCTCACGGCTCGGCCCGGGAGCTGCAGAGCCGGGATTTTATCCTTCCACTGCAGCCGGGACCGCCACATCCCTGCTCCCGTTCTCCTCCGGTTCCCGGTGTTCCAGCCGGGCTGGGCTGGGACAGGCTGGGGACGGGCTGGGGACAGGCTTGGGACAGGCTGGGGACAGGCTGGGGACAGGCTGGGGACAGGCTGGGTAATGCCGGGAGCGGAGGAGACGGGATCGCTGGAGAATCCAGACAGCAAATAATCTGGTTCTGAAAAGAGCTGCTGATGCCTCATTAGCAACTTTGAAAAGCATCCGGTGAAAAAGCCTCTGCCCTTGTGCTGGGGGGTTTCTGCTCATTCCTTCTCTTGTCCTTGATTAATAAGGACATTTGCATGTAAATTGGCTCCTGGATCCTTCCCAGCGGTGCCGGCTCGGGGCTGGCCCCACCTGAGGCTCTCCCAGTCTGCGCCCACTGCCCTGTCTGGCACGGCCTGGCACGGCCTGGCACGGCCTGGCACGGCACGGCTTTGTCCGGGATGGCACACGGAGCTGGGACACGAATTTCTCCCCTGCTCTGCAGTGACTGGCTTGGTCACCAATGTCTGCAGGGCTGGGACAGGGGGCAGGGACACGGGACAGGGACAAAGGACAGGGATGAGGGCAGGAAGGTGCAGCTGGGGCACAGGGCTGGGACACAGAGCTGGGACACAGGACAGGGACACAGGACAGGGACACAGAGCTGGGGCACAGAGCTGGGACACAGGACAGGGACACAGAGCTGGGACGTGGAATGGGGACACAGAACAGTGAGAGGGAGCAGGGACAGGGAGTGGGGACAGAGTGTGGGGACACAGGGCTGCCTGGGGAGCCACCAGCCCAGCAGTGCCCAGATTCCTGCTGCTGCTGCCCAGCCATGTGAGCAGCTCTGCTGTGGATCCTACAAAGGCTTTTCCAGTTGTTGGAACTGGCTCCTGCCTGCACTTCCCTGGGATGGTGTTTTCCAAAACAAATGCATTTGCTGGATGTGTGTGGGGAAATGCTTCTCTGATGGTCTTCTCTTGGTATTGTTCCTTATGCAAGAAACTTCAGAAATTTGCATTTTCCTGTGCCCTTTGTACCATGGTGGAGGTTTCTTAAGTAAAAAGGTTAAAATTCAACACATATTTCTACAGACTAAACTTTAAATGCTCCATTCATATTGCTATTTCAAGTGAACTCCAAAATCTCTATTTCATCTCTGCTGGGTGATCCATCTGCCTGTTTGATGTCTGTTCCCACATCGTGTCGTTTTAAAAGACAACTTTTTGTTCATGGAAAACACTGCCTGGCTCTTCCCTCTCCTCTCTCCCACCCTCCTTGGATGTGGGACAGCACAGGGGACAGGCCACGTGCCACCAGTGCTGCTGCCACTTTCACAGCAGTGCTGTGAGGAGGAGGAGGAGGAGAAACGACCCTGACTGTGGGAAGGTAGCACAGGGAGCAAAGCTCACCCCTCAGCCATGGCAGGGAAAGGGGACAGTGAGGGCAGCCAGGGGACAGGGGTGTCACTGCACCCTCCCGTTGGGCACAGCCATGGCAGGGGCTGCTCCACCAGGGTCCCGCGGAGCTGGAGGGGTCCCACACCCCCAGAAGGCACAGCCAGGCTCCCTCTGCACCTGAGCCAGCCTCGGGGACCCAACACCCCTCAGGGGCCATGGAGCCACCAACAGTGTGACAGCAGTGCCAGGAGGGACTGGAGGGAAACCAGCAGGAGAAGGGCTTTTCCTAGCTGGGCACAGAGTGGCACTGCCACTGCCGTCACTGTCACCGCCTGCCATCGCCCCGTGGATGGAGGGGGCCGGCTGCAGGCGGGGATGGCCGGGAGGCAGCGCTGCCACCGCAGGGGTGACGCTGAATTCCCAAACACGGAGTGGATGCGAATTCCCCGCCCAGACCCCGCTCATCAGCAGCCGGTGCTTGACTGGCACATTTGTGGGCACACTTGTGGGGACATTTGTGTGGCACATTTGTGGTGCATTTGTGTGGCACATTTGTGGGGCACATTTGTGGGGCACATTTGTGGGGACATTTGTGTGGTGCATTTGTGTGGCACACTTGTGGGCACATTTGTGTGGCACATTTGTGGGCACATTTGTGTGGCACATTTGTGTGGCACATATGTGTGGCACATTTGTGGGCACATTTGTGTGGCACATTTGTGTGGCACATATGTGTGGCACATTTGTGTGGCACATTTGTGGGCACACTTGTGTGGTGCATTTGTGTGGCACATTTGTGGGCACATTTGTGGGCACATTTATGTGGCACATTTGTGGGGCACATTTGTGTGGCACATTTGTGTGCACATTTGTGGGGCACATTTGTGGGTACATTTGTGGAGCACATTTGTGTGGTACATTTGTGTGGCACATTTTTTGGCACATTTATGTGGCACATTTTTTGGCACGTCTGTGCCCGCCTGGCGGCTCTGCCAAGGAGGGAACCTCGGCGGGCGCTGCCGGCAGCCGCGGCCTCTTGTGCCCTCGGCGGGGACAGAGCTGGGACGACTGCGGCCACCCGTGGCGGCTTGGCTGGACCACGTCCCTCATCTCTGGGTGTTCCCAGCCCCGTGTCCCCCAGAGCAGCCGTGCTGCGGCGGGGGTGACGCGGGTGACGCCGGCGGTGGCGCGCGCGGGGGTGACGCTCCCCGGTTGTGTCGCTCCCCGAGCTGCCAGCGCGAATCAAAGGATCTGCCACGCACGCCGCAGCCCTTTCTTCTCATATCACTCACACCACTGCCACGCTGCATTGTGACAATGGGGTGTAATTAAGGTGTCAGCATATCATTTAGCCTTTTCAATATAAAACCCGGAGACAGGCTGGGAAATCTGTGGTGTTCTCTTTAATGAGGAGTGTAGGGGGGAAAGAGGAGAAGTGGCTTGGCAAGGGTGGGACAAAAGGCACCTCTGTGGTGTGGGGTTCTGGAGGATGCAGGGCGCTGGGCTGGCACGCTGCTGTGCTCTGCTGGGACCATCCTGTCCAGCAGGGAGAGGGGACCCCACTGGGGCCAGGCACTGCCAAGGCTCTGGGAGCATCCCTGGGGGGCTGCAGGAGCCACCAGCACCTGGAGAAAGGGACTGGCAGTGCCATGCAGGGCATTCCAGCTGTGTCCCACCTGGAAGTCGTGCTCAGAGGCTGCTCCCACCCCGTGGGGACCTTGCAGAGCTGTGTGGGACACACAACGAGCTCATGGCATGAGCAGTGACAAGGGACCGAGCGCGTGTGCCATGAGCTCACTCTGGTGCCACAGCAGCACCAGGTTTGATCAGTGCTGCGTCCACCACGTTGCTGTTGGGTCCATCCCGGCCCTGTTAATATTTTTCACAATTCCTGGCAGTTCATACAGAGGGAGACTCCATCTGCATCCCCCCAAAAGTGTCCCTGTTCCCCCCACCATCCCCTGGGCACCGCAGCGCTCCGGGGCCGGCTGCAATCCAGAGGGCAGCGAGCGAGTTCAACACCATCAATAATCCCTGATGGCTACAGAAAGAGCTTTCCCGAGGAATAAATTCTTGCTGCATCAAAAGGAAGCTGCAAATCAATGCGGGAATCGCTCATTCTGAACGATGGGAACTCGTCTCGCTACAGTGGGAAGCGTTAGCTGGGAACGGGGGGGACACGGGGCCGGGAGCACCCTCCCCTCCATAAACCAGGAACCAAAATTAATGATGGGCTGAAACGGGAGCGGGATGATCCATCCCGGTGTCTCTGCTCATCCCGCCTCTGTGCCAGCCCTCGGAGCACGGCTGCAAACTCCTGACCCTGCTGCCTACGGAGCAAATTCCAAATTCCATTCGGATTTTTCTTTTTTTTTTTTTTGTCTTGTATGATCCCTGACAACTTTTCCGTGCGGCGCATCCCGCTCGGGCCGGGCTGTTCAAAGCCTCAGCGGTGGTCCCGGAGCTGCCTCCGCCTCCATCCCCGCCTTTGTCTGCGCCGGCTCCGGCTCTCAGGGCACTTTGGGAGAGATGGATGTGCGGCCCCGCCGAGGCAGACATGTTCCAGGCGAGATCCTGGGAAGAGGTTTCCTTAGCAACAATAATGAAGTGTGAGCGAGAGAAAAGCTCTCCCGGCTCTGCTCCCTTCTCTGGGGACTCCCAGCAGGTTTGGGGACCCCGAGAAGAGGCATTCCAAGTGTCCGGGATGAGTGCTGGAGCGGGAGCGGAGCTGCTGCAGATCCTGGCATCGGGATCAGCCGGGAGAGGGGATCTGGGTGCCGGTGCTGTGTGCGTGGAGAAGCCAAACCAGAGCAGGAGTGGTGACCCTGGAACTGCCTGAGCATCCCACGGAGCAGCCCGGCCTCCCAAATCTCCGAGCTGCCCCTGCTCAAGAGGATGGAGATGTGCCATGGAAGCCACCCCTGAACCCCAGCTCCGGTGGGGAACCCTGGCATGGATGACCCCATCCCTGGCAGTACCAGGAGCCTGGCATCTCCTACTGGCATACTTGGGAAGCAGGATGTGCTGTCCATACTCTGGGAAACATCTGCTGGAGCAAGGGGCAGGGGTGGCTGTGCCAGGACAGCCCCTGCTCCATGCCCCACATCCAGCAGGACCCTCCAGACCCCTCAGGGAGCTCCGGCTCCTCCGCTGCTCCAGCCTGATCCAGCTCCACGCCCCCTCCTCCCGGCCAGCGGGATGGCACAGTGCCTCGAATCACAATTACAGTAAATAAATCCTATTAGGAGGACTTTTACTACCGCATGCTCCTCATTACAATCTGCCCAAACCCCCGGCTCCTGGGATCGCCCTGGTAATGAGGCCGGGATGGATGGATGCGGGAAAATTAACGCTGCTACAAGTTAATTTGTTTTTATTAGCACACAGCGGCCGGCAGGGGTGGGGGGTGGGTGCCACCCCTCTGGAGCAGGGCAGGGATGGGGATCCCTCCTGGCACCTGGATCCCCGCGTGTCATCGTCCCCTCAGCCACCTCCTGGCTGCTCTTGGCCTTGGGGACAGCACTGTCCCACCCCAGGGCGGGACAGGCAGATGGCAGCGAGGAACCAGCTCGCTGGACGAGGTCACATCTCATTAATAAAGGCTAATTAAGAGTAAATCATCAAAAAGAGGGGTTGGAGTTGTCTGAATAACCCACGCAGGTGCTGCTGGTAATTAACTCAGGGCTGTGACAGCTCCTGTGGCACCGGGGGGTCACCAAGAGCATCCCCATCCCCATCCTCTGCCCCGTGGCCACCAAGTGTCCCCTCATGCCTCCTGTGGCACTGAGAGCCGTTCCTGCAGGAACAGCTGGGCCTTCCTTGGGCTTGGAAAATATAGATCCCACCGTTAATAATACATACATTTATTAAAATTAAACCACCGGCAGATATTACATCCAGCGGCACTGAATTATGGATAGACCTCAGCCCAACCTTTGTTTTTAATTAAAAAGCCCCTTTCAGTAATTCCATTAAAGCAGCAGCTTATGTTTTCCTCCTCTTCCCCCCTTTCAAGCGCAATCCGGCGGCGTTCGGGTTGCGCTGATGAAACGGCTTTGAAGTTTCATGAATTGCTGATGTAATTGAATAAAAATAATATTAAGGGGAGAGAAGGGGCGGGGGGAGAGACAGAGAGAGAGAGAGAGAGAGAGACTTTTCTCTAAACCTAAATCCTAATGAAATCACCTTAGTGCGCCGAGCAGAGTGACAGCGAGCCGCTGGATTTGTGCATATTCCCGTAATCCTAAACCCATTAGCCAGGAGGCTCCGTGCGAACCACATGTTGCGGATTACAGCCGGGAAAAAGGCTCCCATAAAACCCCAAACCTCCCTTTAATTGTCAGGGGGAGGTGCAGAGACCCCCCCACCCCGAGGGTGGGAGGTGCAGCTCAGCCCCTCCGTTGCCAGCAGCTCGTTAATGCTTTTTTTAGGGAATTAAGGAGGGGAGATTTCCAATTATTTCGCTGTGTCCTGTCATTAATGGGAATAGGAGGTTTTGCCATCCCTCACCTGCTTTTGGAAGAGCGGGTGCCCCTGGGATGCCCGGCTGGAGGGGATGTTTGGGATGAGCTCTGGTGGCTGCTGGTGCTTCCAGAGCCCAGGTGGGAAGGGGAACCACGATCTGTGGGATTGGGAAGAGAAAGAAGCTGTCCTGTCCATGGGAGAGGAACCTGCTCTAGTGGGAGGTGTCCCTGTCCACAGCATGGGGTTGGAACAAGATGATCCTTAAGGTCCCTTCCAACCCAAACCATTCCAGGATTCCACAATCCTATAACAAACTCGCCTTTCCTTTCTTCTCTCTCTCCTCATTCCTTCCTTCCCAATTTAAGCTCCTCTCCAGGATAATGCAATAAAGACATGAAGCACCTAATTTTCGGTGGGGGACAACAGACGCGACGGTGTATTTACCCAGTCAAACCATTATGAAATCCTACAATTAAGGCTTCAATCAGATAAATGCAATTACATAATACGATCTTATACGATATAATTAAAAACATCTGCAATCAAACCAAGCCGATGGTACAGTAATCCTTAATCAGAAATTACCCAGCTCCAGCAGAGAGGTTCCATCCCGGAATCCAGCGGGACACGGTGGTGACGGTGCCATCCCCCACTGAGGGAGGATGATGGTGGCCATGGGGAGCTGGAGGGACCAGCCCTGCCTTGCTGTGCCCCCAAATCCACGCCCACCTCCCCTGGGACACCGGCTCAGCAGGCACGGTGACACACAGAGGTCGTGCCATGAACAAGGGAGGCGTCCCCAGCCCTGCCTCAGGCTGGCAGTCCCTGCCTGCAAACCAACCAGGGATTCTCGCTGGGAATGGGAATACACATCACCATCCACTTTTGGTTGTGCTGGCCATGCCAGTCCCCCATCCTGCTGCTGGGCCAGGCTGCAGCTCCAGGGCGTTGTGCCCAGCCCTGGCGTGTCCCCGCAGCCGCCGGCTGGCACCAAATGAAGACAAATGGGCCGGGTGACACATCAGCATCCATTAACGGCAGCGCCGAGCCGGGAACGCTGGGGACCTGCCAGCACCGGCAGGAGGAGCAGCAGAACTGGAGCCAGCACCCCACCCAGGGGTCACAGGGGGTCAGCAGGGTCAGCCTTGGGCTTCCACACCCCCAGCTCGGCTCTGCCCAGAGCCCACCTGGAGCTGTTGGCAAGAGAAGGAGCTGGATGGGATCCAGCCCTGGCAGCACGGCCCTGCCACGTCCCCAAAGCTCTGAGCCCCTCACCCCTGCAGCCCCAGCTCCTGCCCTCCCTCACACCTGCCTCTCACAGGGAGCTTTTGGGGGTGCACACAAGAACCCCCCTTGCCGGTGCTGACTCATTTCTCAGGTGGCTCAGGCATCCCAGAACAGCACGTGGCATTCCCAGCACTGGAAGGGATATCCCGGCACTGGGATATCCCAGCACTGGAAGGGATATCCTGGCACTGGGACATCCCAGCACTGGAAGGGATATCATGGCACTGGAAGGGATATCCCAGCACTAGAAGGGATATCCCGGCACTGGAAGGGATATTCCAGCACTAGAAGGGATATCCTGGCACTGGAAGGGATATCCTGGCACAGGAAGGGATACCCCAGCATNGCAAGAGAAGGAGCTGGATGGGATCCAGCCCTGGCAGCACGGCCCTGCCACGTCCCCAAAGCTCTGAGCCCCTCACCCCTGCAGCCCCAGCTCCTGCCCTCCCTCACACCTGCCTCTCACAGGGAGCTTTTGGGGGTGCACACAAGAACCCCCCTTGCCGGTGCTGACTCATTTCTCAGGTGGCTCAGGCATCCCAGAACAGCACGTGGCATTCCCAGCAGTGGAAGGGATATCCCAGCAGTGGAAGGGATATCCCAGCACTGGAAGGGATATCCTGGCACTGGAAGGGATACCCCAGCACTGGAAGGGATATCCCAGCACTGGAAGGGATATCCTGGCACAGGAAGGGATACCCCAGCATTGGAAGGGATATCCTGGCACTGGAAGGGATACCCCAGCACTGGAAGGGATACCCCAGCATGGAAAGGGATACCCCAGCACGGGAAGGGATATCCAGCCCATGCAGTGCCTGTGCTGCAGTTGTCCTGGGGGGATCAGGAGCAGCCTCGGGACGAGGCAGGAGCACCGACCCTGCCAACCTTTTCCACCCCCTGACCTTTCCCCAGCCCCTCTCGGAAATGCCACGGAGCTCCTCGCCCGGCCAGACGAAATGTCAGGGAAGGTGGATGGAATATTTCCAGCCGCTGCGCCGAGTGCTGCGGGGGGTTTTCCCCAGTGCTGCGAGTGGCTCCAGAGGGAGCACAGGCCATGCTCCAGCCTGTCCCCATCCTTGTCCCCATCCTCATCCCTGTGCCACACCAACACGCGGCCGAGCCGCGCTCGGCTGGCTGCGAGCGTTTAAGCAGAATTGAGTGTGTGTTCAGGCACTTTCAAACACAAGTAATCTTCATCTGGGAGACGGGAAGTGAAATATGTTATTGCCGAGCACAGTAAATTACCCGTGCCAGCCCCGGCGGATAAAACATCGCCGTCGCCGGCCGGCGCAGTCACTCACCCGCGCTGGGCCGCCACCGCCCCATCAATTACAAAACAAATGGCTGCTGGTCAGCCCGGACACGGCACCGGGACTTGTGTGGCCACAGTGGCACCGGGACCTGCCCCGGCACCGGGCAGGCACAGGGTGTCGGTGGATGGATTCCTCCTGGAAAGCACCAGAAGGTCAGCGGGAGCTGGGGATGGATTGGCTCTTCCAGCAGCTCCTCCAAGCAGCTTGTGTTGGTTGGTTCAGCTCCTGCTCCTCGGAGTGGCCCCAGTGGGGTGTCCTTGTCATCGTGGTGATGCTGCTTCGTCAGGGCTAACGAGCTGCCGCGGCGGCGGAAGCACCCGGGGAAGGCGGGAGGCGAGCGCGCGGCTCCCGCTCCTTTATTTTCCTGGGAAAGACCTTTAGAAAGCCAACCCCGAGCCCATAAAATAAATAAAATAAATTCCTGCAACTTTAACAATCATTGTGTTGGATTTGGGAGATGTTATTCCTCGTGACAGACAAGGGCAATTATCTGCTATCCGCCAGCAGTTTTAGCCTAATTTCATTACTGCTGTGCAATTCTTCCCGAGCCGCCAGTCTATCACTGTCTCCCAGAAAGGATTAGCCGGCACTTTCTTCATCTTCAAATGAATTTTAGCTGTCATGCCCTTGATGAATAGAAGAGGGAGGACGGTGAACCCACGCCGGTGAGCAGCAGCCCGGCTGTGCCACGGCGCCAGCACCGGGACCGTGCCAGAGCATCACCGGAGCTGCCTGGATGTGCCCTGGGATTTCCTGCCATGCAGGATGAATCGGCCACGGGGTTTTCTTGGAGAGCACCCTGGGAGTGGGCAGGGCTCGAAGCTGGTGCCCGGCATCCAGGAGGGATTAAAATGACAGGATCTGTAATAGAAGGAAATAATGAACGCGCCATCCTTCCCCCTCGCCAGGAGATGCTTATCTGTCAGCCAGGGCCACTGAGGGATAGAGAAAAGCAATTTCAACTTCAGAGCTGAAACTGCAGAGGATGTTGCAGGGAGAATGTCCAGGAGACAGTGTCCCAGGAGGATCCAGCGTGGTCCCGGAGCTGATGGGAGAATTGAGGCTTCTTTTTCCTGGCCAAGCTGGAATAATTCACACAGATCCCAGCTCAATGTGTGCCAGGATGTCTCATCCCCACGGCCTCAAGCTGTGCCAGGGGAGGGTCAGGAGGACACCAGGAGGAATTTCCTCATGGAAAAGGTGGTCAGGCCTCGGCAGGGGCTGCCCAGGGAGGTTTGGAATCCCCATCCCTGGAAGTGTCCAAAAAAGGCCTGGATGTGGCACTCAGTGCTCCAGGCTGGTGACAAAGTGGGGATCGGGCACAGCTTGGACTTGATGCTCTTGGAGGTCTTTCCCAAGCTGAATGATCCTGGGATTCTGTGAAATAACAGAGCCCACCAGCGAGGAGAGCCCAGAGGGGGTGCAGAGCCCATCCCAGGTCCCCCCAGGACGTGGGACGTCACCTTGAGTAAACGGAAGCTCCAGAGCCAGGGGCTGGCACTGGCCCAGGGCTCTGTTATTTTTGTAAACGTTCATTCCCACCCAGCACAGCATCCTGGCAGAATATTTTAGCACCTTTAATGCAATTTCCTTCTCCCTCTGAAATATCATTTTAATAGAACCCAGCCACACCGTGTACCTGCTCCCTAATAAACCTCTGCGACTTTAATGAACTAAATAGCAAATTACTTTTTTATTCAAGAATGAAATTTCATCATATTCATAATTCATATTTTATTTCAGACATCTGCTGCTGATTACATTACATTTAACTAAAATTAGATGATGCTCAGAATGTAATTAAGCCCCTGCCAAATTCTCTGGCCCACCAATACCAGCCTCGCTCAGCGGGGGCCGCTTGGAACCTAATATGTAATTAGGAGCTATTTTCTAGCTGTTTTTAAAGTCTGAAAATTAGCTGCCTTTATTAATCACACAGACAAATATAAAGCAGAGCCAACGCTTGCTGAAATTTCTAAAAAGGATTTTTTTTTAATTATACACCACATAGCGCTGAGACTCATTTTGAATGTTGATTTGTTGTGCACTGACATTTTGACAACTAGTTCTCAATTTGTCTGTCGTAGTTAGGCAACAACAAAGCAGACGGTAATACTTAACTTTCAAAACCTTCAGCGTGCTGGGAGGGGAGAGGGATGGGGGGGGGACAGAGGGGACGGGCTCCCCACGAGCCCTGGGAATGGGGGAGCCCCGAAATCCCTGGGGATGGGAAGCAGAGGGGACAAGGGAGGTGCCAGAATGCACAAATCGCTCCTAAAACCGCTCTGGGGGGGGGTCTCTACTCTCCCCAGGGGACCCCCACACCCCCAAACCCTCCAGGTGTGTCCGAGGATATGGCACTGGCCCTGCAGGCCGTGCAGGGGGTCCCAGTGTCACCTCCTGTCCCCAGGAGGGACCCCTGGAGCAGCGGGAGCCCCGGGGGTGTGAGCAGCCCCCCAGCCCCGCGTGACTGCGCGCTGACATTTCCTCTCTCTCCCTGACCCTGCTCCTGCTCTCTCCGTGATCTCCAATAATGTCACTGCCTCCTCAGCATCTACTCAGCGGAGCAGAAAGAAGGCACTGCTGACACCGAGTGCAAACAAACAATAAAACCATCTGTGCCTGCCAGGGCCGGGCGGGGAGCGCCGGGGTCCGGCTCAGGGGAGGACGTGCAGGGGGGGGCAGGAGCCCTCCAGGGCACCGGGACATTCCCCAGGGATGGGGAGAGACACCCCAGCAGCGATGCTGCCCCGGGCACTGGCTGTGAAGGACAAGGAAGATTTTAAAAGGTGTTTTTATTCAAAGTGTTTCCCTTTTTTGTTGTCACTAAACAGCGGTGACCCCCAGCTCCCACCTGAACCCCCACGCTCCGCAATTCCTCAATCCCTCCTTCAGGCTGGAGCACAGCCTCCCCTCCCCGGCCCTGTGCTGGCTATTAGAGGCAAAGCCAGGCTCGTTAGTCTTGCTGCAGAGCTCGTAATGTGAAAAATGAAGCTCAAGAAAAATTAGCCAAATTACCAAGCTAATCCTTCAGCAGCAATCGCTGCCCTGCTGAACATCCGTCCCGCGGGATGCCTGGGAGAGGAGGGGCTGATCCGTGGGGAGAACACGCTCCACAGGCTTCAGCTTTGCTTCCAAAGCAGCAAAACACAGGAGAGACAGGGCTGTACCTCCTTCTGCCCCTCTCCGTGTCCCCCGTGGGGCATCAGCTGCTCCTGCCCCGGGCTGAGGAGGGGCAGGGATGGTTCTGTGTGTCCCAGGGCTCAGGAGTCACAGCAGGAGGTTGGAACTCGGTGAGAGTGCAGGGGTGATTCCAGCGTGGAAGGAGGGGTCAGGAACATTCCAGGCACCCCTCGGGTTATCCCGCTGGGTGTAGCAATGCCCCTGCAGACGTTTGATGGAGCTGGTGAAGGAGGAGTTTGGAAAGGACGGAGTGGGCACTCCCGTGCTCACAGATGGATGTGAAATCTGTGCTCACTCCAGACTGGGACTGGCTCCAGCTGCTGACTTTGGCAGATCTGGTCCCTGTGGCACAGGGAAGGCAGATCCCAGCATTGCCTGTGTCACCCTGGACCCTTCCTGCAGACCCCAGTATGGGTCACCCTCCTGCCACAACACTGCCCTGAAATGTCACCACTTCCACTCTGCCACGGAGCAGAGAGGGATGAGCACTCAGGCTGGACATCAGAAGGAATTTCCTCATGGAAAGGGTGGTCAGGCCTTTGCATGGGCTGCTCAGGAAGGTTTGGAGTCCCCATCCCTGGAGGTGTCCAAGGAACACCTGGATGTGACACTCAGTGCTCCGGGCTAGTGACAAAGTGGGGATCAATCACAGGTTGGACTTGATGACCTTGGAAAGCTTTCCCAACCTGAATGATCCTGGGATTCTGTGGATTTCTCCTCAGTTCTAGTCCCCAGCCCTCAGAGCCAACAAGGCTCAGCCCCAGACACGCTGTTTTGAAGAGAAGTTCCCTGTGCTGGATCTGGCATCTCTTTGTGCCAACATCACAAAGTCGACACATGTAAGTGGTTAAAGTCAACACGCTCCCAGATCCTCACATTGATTACACTGTATTAGAAAATGGTAAATTATTTATCAGCCTTTCTGACTTGTGATTAGTGTAAAGCAGCTCTCAGATGCAAATTGGAATTGTAATTAGACATGTAGAAAGGCAGCATCTGAGACCTGCTTTCCTGAAGCAGTGTAAGGTGCTTTTTTCCTTTTGTATCCAGCATAATTATCAAAGAACACTTTGCACATAAAAAACCCATGGATTTATTAAAACCAGAGACAGTTTTACATGGGATCAGGGAACTAAAGCTGGTCACCATGATGCTGGGAGTTTAGAGCTAGAACATCTCAGCTTCTCACACTTGATTTTTTTTATCCCTGGGCTAGAAGGGGAAGGCAAATTACCCACCTCTGCCAATTCATTACTCAGCTTTGAGTGAAGCGATTCTTGAGCACAGCTACACTTAAAAACCCACTTAAAAAACCCACCCCAGACAAACAGAGTGATAAAACCCCCTTGGTAGGTACAGCAGAGACCACAGTTCCTCAGAGTCAGCTCGTGACTCCCAGAGATTCTGGCCTCAGCCACTTCCCCTTCATTCTGTGGCATAGCTCATTAAAATTTCAGGAGTAAAAAATGCATTTACATTTGTGTAATAAGTCTAAATGCATTTAGGTTTTTGAGTTTGTCAACTGCAAGTTATGGTGAGCTTTTGAGGACGTGGTTTGGGTTTCTCTCCCCTACTTAATTACACCAAAGTAAACCAAACACCAGGCAGGGTCAGGGACGTGCTGGTTCAAGACTGAAGTGTGAAAGAACAGCTTTTACAAGGAGGAATTTTAAGCCTGCCCTTGGCCTGGAGCTGCCCTCCTTGCAGGTGCTGTTTGAGCCAGACCATGCACATGTGAATAAAAATACAGAGCCTGACTACAGGACTCTGCTTATCAGCCCAGGCAGAGATTATGGAAAAGAGTAAAAATCAGTAATTTCACTAGAATTGTGCTTTATCTTGCATTTTAATTACCCAACACTTAATTAATAGCAGGGAAGAGCTCTATTAAAGGTTTTCTCTTCACTGGGAATGTAGTACAGAAGAAACAGAGACCTGAGCATCAAGCCCTGAGTTGCCAAAGATGCTCTTCACCCAAAACCATCAAAGCACCATGCACATCCACCTTGCCAGCTCCCACAGGACACCAGGGATGAGGGAAGAGACACCACATGCATCTGAAGCAGCAAAGTGTCATTATCCACCCTGGAATCCAGCCAAGCCCCTCTCCTCCTGCCCCTTGGGATTAGCACAGCAGCTGAGGAAGGAAATTCAAACCTGGATTTTGAGAGCCTCGGTCAAACACCACTGGGTGGGTGCTCCCAGGTCCCCATCACAGCCCCAAATCCCAGTGACACCAGGCCCCAAACTGGCTCCATACCCACATCTGGAGGCCCTCAGCCACACAGGAGAGGGGAAAGAAGTTTCCAGGCATCTGGGCAGGCTCTGAGGACGTGGTGCCAAGAGTTCAGTCCTGCCAGAGGCAGCAGCTCAGCTCCGGGCGAGCGCGTGCAGCACTTGGGCACTCAGAGAGGAGCAGGAGTGCAGGGTCACCCCGGGGGCCCCAATCTTGGTCTCCCAGCATTCAAATCCACAGGCACACAAGTCTTGCTTGGCTGCTTCCACGGCCAGCGGGGAGGTGTCTGCCAAGAGCAAGGCAAGAGCAGCCAGCGAGTCAGCTCGGCCACTGCAGGGAGAGGGAAAGGGCCATGGCTCCTCCAAACACAGCCCCTGGCACAGGGCCAGTGCCCTCAGGGGCTGACACACATCAATGAACACTCTGAATCGGCCCTGGATCACACACTGCAACCCACAGTGCCAGGCAGTGCTGGGACACATCCCACCCATCCCTCCAGAGCCAGACCAGGGCTGGCAGTGATTCCTCTGCTCCCAAACCTGACCCTCCCCAGGGCTGTGAGGAAGAGGAAGATGCCCAAGGGGCTGTACTGACCTGGTGGCAGCAGGGTGATGCCACAGCCACCCCCACCAGCCCCAGTCAGTTTGCTGTGCAGGCTGTGGGATGCTGTCACCTGGCACAGCCTGTCCAGGGAGGGGTGGCCCACTCCGAGCACATTCAAGTGGTGTTGGTTTATGTCAAAGAATTCCTAAAAGCAACCACAGAGAGAGGAGATGAGCACACATGGAGACAGAGGCTCTTTACAGCAGTGGCAGCTCTGCCTTCCCAGCCACCCCTTCACAACCACCTCATTTCTGCAGCAATTTTGCCACCAGCACCAGGAGCAAGGTCAGCCCAGAGTCTGAGCTCTGGGCTGCTCATGTGTCCCTGTCCTCCATCACGACTTGCACAGTGACAGGGGTACAACAGCTCCTGCACCTTCCAAGAAAATCCTGATCACTGCAAGCTGCCAGCAGGAATTTTTTCCAGAGCTCTCTGATGCCTCCTGACTGCTTCTCCTCTGCCCTGTCACTCGAGTGCTGAGCAGGAGGCTGTGCAAGGCCCCTCGCCGGCCGTGGGAAGGGCACTGAGCCAGCAGCTCTCATTCCTGCCTGTCACCCTGCCCTGCTCTGCAATCCATCCAGCAAAGCCAAATCCAGGGGCTTCTGACATGGCTGAGGCATCGCTGGAGAAGTGACACAGAGGGACATCCCTTTGTTTGCTCTGTGCAGCACTTCTCCCTGCTCACAGGCAGGGCCCGGGCCAGGAGCCAAGGAGCCTCTCGGCAGCACCACGCTGGAATCTGGCACCCAGCTCAAGTGGGGTCGAGAGGGTCCTTCCCTCTGGGAGCAGCACAGGCCCCTCTCTTAGTGAGCCCACCCTCCCGGCAGAGCTGTGGGAGTATCTCTGCCATGCTTCCCAGCCAGCCAGACCTGCTACTCCTGGAGAACGTTGCCCCAGCAGCAAGGTCAGAACGGCCCGAGGGATGGACAACAACACACAGAAGTGGAAGTTACAGCTTCTCCCCTCCCAGCAGGACAGGTGTGGAATTCAGGAGCAGAGGGAAGGGCTTGGCCTGTGCTTGGAGCAAGTCTGGAGCAGGACCAGGAGCAAACACCAGCTCCCTGAGCAGCACAGGACCCTCCCAGCCCTGTGCTCCCTCCCCCAGCAAACAGCACTGAGCTCTTCCCTGCCTGCAGCTCCCGGTGAGCCAGGAGGGGCTCTGAGCACAGGGAGCAGCAGGGCAGGTGTCAGCCACATCCCCCTCCCTCAGCTCCACCCAGGAATCCTGCCAGCCCCACAGAGGAGGGGACACTGAAGAAAGAATCAAAGAATCCCTCTCCCCGCTCCAGAGCATTTCTGCCCAGTGTTTAAGGAACTGTGGGACGAGCAAGGAGTGGGTGGCAGGCAGAGCTCAGCCACCACCCACTCCAGGCTGGGCAGGACACACGTCCATCCAGAGGCCTCTTTATATGCCTGAGTGAGGGCACAGCACTGCCTGTGATGATCCAAGACACCTGTCATCTCCTGATCCAAAATGTGCCAGGAATCCGATGACAGCTTATGACACACTAGAATAGTTCCATGGTTCAAACACAGCGCTGGCCAGAGCTGCACATTTCAGAAACAGCCCAAAAGATGTATTTATATATCTGTGTGCTGCATCTAATCAGCTGGGCTTCTGTGGGCTCTTCCAGCACAAGACAAAACAACAAGATTCAAGACAGGAAACTGCTCACTGCAGTGCTGCTTCCTGGGTGTGGGACACAAGGATGCTTTGGCATTTTCCATGTGAGGATCTCAAAGCACAACTCAAATTATCCCCTCTCTTCCCTGTCCCCTGACACTTCTGACAGCCTGAGGATGTGGAATTAAGAGGAGGGGTTGTGTGAAGCTGTGCTGTGAGC
Source organism: Peucedramus taeniatus (assembly GCA_013400575.1). Classification (NCBI taxonomy): domain Eukaryota; kingdom Metazoa; phylum Chordata; class Aves; order Passeriformes; family Fringillidae; genus Peucedramus; species Peucedramus taeniatus. The sequence continues at coordinate 140,181 of WBNO01019293.1, read as the reverse complement.
AGACTGCAGACCTCCCTCAGCTGATGGCAGCACAGCCCACCCTGGAGGGTCCAGAATCCCACCACCCCCCTGGTGCCAAGGGAGCAGGACTCTGCTATGAATCCCATGGGAACAACCCAGAGCAAGAGCAAGGACAAGCAGAGATCCTCCTGAGAGCCAAGTGGAGGCATCCAGATGCCAACAAGGACTGGTACCAAATGGCTCCTGAGTGTCCAAGTTGGCTCCCAGGGCCAGGCCAGGTTTGCCTCAGCTGGGACACGGTCACACATCCCTCCCCCACGGTGCTGTGGAGCAGCATTACAGCACTCTCAGCACTTCTTCCACTCGGAAGCCTGTTCCTCCCCCCTCCCCAGCCTCTGCTCTTTGAGCAAAGCCAAGACAAACAGATCTTTGTGTGCACCTCGTGCATCAATGTCAGGTCAGCTCTGGGCACAGCTCTGTCTGTGGCTCTCTGGAGCCAGGACGAGCGTGGAGCACCAGGAGCTGGCTGGGAACCAGTCAGTCCATCACAAACCAGTGGCTCTGGGCTCTCCTCACCCCAGCCCTGGCAGTGACAGAGCAGTTGCTTCACAGGCAGTGACTACCAGAGCTGTGGCACTCAATGCAAGAGAAACAAACCCTCCAGAGCCACAGGTCCCCAGAGCCCCAGGCCTGCCCCTCCCTCCCTGCACACAGCTGGGAAGAGGCACCAGCAGCAGCTTCTGTCTCCTGGCTCCAGGAAGGGCATTAAAAGCAGCACATCCAGACAGTTTCACTTGGAAGTGAACATTTCCTGCTATCACTTTTTTTTTTCAGACCTAATGTTCTTTAAATGACATTTTGATGTTCAACAGTAACAGTGGCTAAAAATACTGGCGAGCGAGCCCCTTACCTCCAGCACAGGGTAATGCTCTGGTGATGGATTTGCAGGCATTGCTTCCAGAACACTTTGGCACTCCTGAGAAATGGCATCGATGGAGTCCAGCACCGGGTTCATTATGGCAGGGAACTGGAAAGGGGGAAGGAGGGATGTCAGGTGCCTGCTTGCTGCTCTTCCAATACCACTGGGAGGAAACTGGTCCCAGTCTCTTTGAGCTGGGCAATTCCTCACTCATTCCCAGAGCAGGGCAATAGTAACCTGCTCCTGGCTGCAGAAAAGGGAAGAAGAGAAGGAAACAGGCCAGAGGAAGGAACTGCTCTTTTCATGATTGCAAAATGGTGATTTTAACTCCTGTTGAACTGGAGGAAGGGAGGAGATGAGCTGAAACCTCATTCCCAAGCAGCTGGAAGATAGGAATACAGTGGCTACAGGAGAGATGTCCCAAAAGATCCTGTGGGATCTGCAGCCCCACATGAGGGTTATCTCCCAAAGGTTATCCCCCACATCTCCATCCCACAACCACCTGCACCTTCAGGATCTTCTCCTTTACACCAGCCACCAGGATCTTGGTGCTCCGAGGGACTTTTGTGTTGGTCAGCAAGATCCTCAGTGTGGGCACCCTGGAAGCAACAGGAGACAGAGAATCCCAAAGTGCTTTGGGTTGGAAGGGACCTTAAAGCTCATCTCATTCCAGCCTCCTGCCATGGGCAGGGAACATCTCCTGGCCTCTTTCCTTCACACTCCCCAAGGCTACAGCTTATTCTGCCTCAAAAGGCCTCTTTGAGCAGGATAAGGAGTCCCATTCATTTTACAAAACTTCAGCAGGTGTTTCAGTGCTGGCTGGGTTCAGGCTTGTTCCTCCTGGATACAAGGAACAACTGTACTAGAGCTATAAATAGGACTGTAATGTATTTACTAAAATCCATGTTCTTCAAGCAAATTTTTTCCTTTGAAATACTCTCTACAAGAGTAGCCAGCAGTGGCCATTAACTGCTAATAGAGCAATTTCATGCACTGTGAAAGATTTTAATGGAGTCAGATTATACTTCTCTGGCAGGAGGCAGAGGGAACACACAGGACCCAGATTTCTCTCTGTCAATGGGTTTTCCCACCACCAGGTAAGCACAAAGTTCCCCCTCCCCACAATGTCATTTGCTGCCAGGAGCAGATCCATTCCTGCTGCCCATAATGCCATGAAATTAATATTGATCCTTTGTGCTGTGTTCATCTAATGTCAGATAATGACCAAACGTTTTATTGTCCCCATCCACCCCAACAACTGAGGCTGCCCACACCCAAAATGGGGCTGCAGAGCCATTCCCACACTCCAGCCATCTCCCATCATCCTCATACCCTCCAACACCCACCCAGAGCCTCTCTGACATGTTCCACCCACCGTGTGTGAGGGTTATTTTTAAACTCCAATATTACCTCTTTAACGGTGTGATTTTTCCTGCTTGGTATCTCAGGGCTCCACCTAAAGTAAAATACATGTATTGTCTCAGTAGAGAGCGAGCTGAGAGATAACACAGAAGGTCTTTCATCTTCAGAACCTCACCCAGAGCCTGTGACAGTAATTGCAAGAAACACCAGCTAAATGAGCCATGTTCTCCAGCAGCACAGCCCTGCCTCACCCTGCTGCCTTAATGAGAGGGTCTGGCTGGACATGTTCAACCCAAGGCCTTTCCCTTTGCTCTCCTCTCCTCGAGGATCACATCAAATAATTTTTGAAAAGGCAAAGAGTTTGGCCAGCATGAAACCTTTCCTGAGAAAACAGAATCCAGCAGCGATTCCCTGTGGCAGAGCCAAGCAAGTCCATGGGATTCCATGGACTGAACTGGTGTGCACTGGTGTCAGCAGCTACCCTGCAGCATGGAATTTCATTGTCCACAAGGAATGTCTCACTTGGCTCCTACCCTCACAGAGGCACTGTCATTAGGTCTCATTAGAAAGATTATTAACAGTCTCCAAGGACACTTTCAAAACACTGGGAAGTCTCTGCTAATTGAAACTAAATGACAGCTGTCCAACTGCATTTTCCCCTGCATTATCCCTGGGACAGGATTAGGTTTCTTTGTTCACTGCAGAATGTTTAAATATCAGTTATTTGCAGCAAGGTCTCTGCCCCGTGGCACCTGCCTGGGGGGGACAGAGCTCTGGTGTTCCTGCAGCCCATTCCCAACATTCCAGCTGGCTCCAGGCCCAGCTCACAGATGGGGCAAACTGAGACAGGAGAAGGATTCCCTGTGCTCAGGCCAAAACAGGGAGCTGATTTTGGGAGTTTCTGCCTGAGAAGCAGCTAACACACATACCCCAGGTGCCAACAGCATTGTCCACACCCGATGGATTGCCATGGATCACCTGCTCCCCTCGGAAGGCCCAGCTGTTAATCAGTGTCAGCTCTTCTTCTGTCCACCTGGAAAGCAAGGAAATAACTCCAACACAAACCACTCCAAACCAGTGGATAGGGAGGGATCAGGCTCAGGGGGAAGATCCCAGCCCTGGCCTGGTGTAGATCAGATTTAATGGAATTCAGACTCATCCCCACCTCACCAAACAGGTGGGGTTACCACACACACTGGAAAGGCTGAGGGAGTTGGGAATGGTCATCCTGGAGAGCAGAAGCTTTGGGGTCACCTAATTCCAGTGCCTGAAGGGGCTACAAGAAAGATGGAGAGAGACTATTTACAAGGGCCTGGAATGACAGAACAAGGGGGAATGGCTTTAGGTTTACAGAGATTGACAGGTTTAGATTGGATACTAGGAAAAAAATTTTCCCTGTGAGTCTGGTGAGGCCCTGGCTGGGCAGGGACACCTTCCACTCTCCCAGGCTGCTCCAAGCCCCGTCCAGCCTGGCCTTGGGCACTTCCAGGGATGGGGCAGCCACAGCTGCTCTGGGCAACCTGAGCCAGGGCCTCACCACCCTCACAGGGAGGAATTCCCAGTATCCCATCTAATCCTGCTCTCAGTCTGAGCACAAAACCACACCTGTGACCGTCCCTGCACACCACAAGTCTATTCAACAGGAGGGGGAAGAGGCACAAATCCACATTTTGGGAAAGCCTCTCAGGATCTTGCAAGGCAAGACAGAAATTCCAAGAGCCACCTGCTATCCTGAAACTGCTGCCCTTCACTCCTGCTTCCCTGGGCCTCGGCTGAATGTCCTTATCCATGCCCACACACCTTGCATTCCACCTGCCAGGATTTGATCTGGGAGCACTCAGCAAACAGCTCACACCAGCAGCCTCAGGAACAGGAGTAAACCACTTGTTTTTAATCCTCTTTGAGAGGATTCCTCCCGACACAGGAGCCTTTCTATCCTGCTGTTCTTTTCTTGCCATGGGAAGCAAAACCCTTCTGAAGTCTGACACCCCCAGCTCTCTGCATGCCAGCTGGAAGGCAGGAATTATGCTGGATCCATGCTGAAGCCACGGAGAGTGAGCAGGGAATGAAGACATCCTCACTGCACCACTTGGAGCTGCCCTTTTATTTCCCAGTTTGGGAGATTTGCCCAAGCACAGGGGACAAAGTGCTCCCAACAAGAATCTGTTTCTGGGTCAGGCTGCAAATTCTGATTCAGGCTGCAAATTCTGCTTCAGAAGCAGAACACAGAACCACCCCCCTTGCTGTCTCACTCTCAGCCCCACACAAAATTCCACACAACTGAGGTTCTGCCCCTCCAGCTTTGATTTTTAACAGCTTCAAACAGAGCTCCCTCTCACAGGGGCACAGCACTCCAGGCTTCCAAAGGGGAACTCCAAGGGCAGAAGGAAAGAAACTCTCTTTCATCAGGTACTGATAAAAGGGAAAGACAGGCAGGAGATCAGGAGGAAATGTAGCACACGCAGAAAAGAATTCATGGGAAATGCAAAAAAACCCAGAAAGGATCCTTGAGGACTCAAAGCAAAACCTGGAAGATGCTCAGAGACAGAGGAAACTGAAGTTGAAAAATTTCAGTGATAGAAAAAATAAGGCTTTTTCCCCCCTTTTTAGGTATGTTTAGGTATGTTTTTTAGGTATGTTTAGGTATGACCCTAAACAAGGGAAATGGGGGGTTTTACAAAGTCTGGGACAAGGCTGGGAACACTTGGCATGGACAGGAGATGGGCTCAGGGTGTCACTTGTGGTGACAGCCAAGAGAGACCAGCAGAGGTGGCAGTGCCAGAATTCGTGCAGGTAAAAGGAAAGGTGGGGCACAGGGAGCAGAGCTGTGCATCCCAGGCTGGAACTCCTTACCTGACTGTGGATTCTCCCTCCTGCAGTGGGCAGGAGATGGCTCCACACACCATGAGCAGGGCTGCAGCCAGGCACACAGCATAGGCAGCACTGGATCCCAGCCCTGCTCCCGTGGGCAGCTCCGACCACACCACGATATCCACGCTGGGAACATCCCTGGAGGAACAGACACACAGGGACTGACACAACCACCCTGAACTCCCCCTCCAGACAGCAAGAAAAAGGCAAAGGGGGTAGATTAGGACTGATCACAGGGAAAGCTGGTTGAGAACTGGCAACATCAGCACACACATCTGACACACAGGGGCTTCAGGAAGGCTCATTCCTGAATGGAGCAGCCTGGCAGAGCCACTGTGCTGGAATGAAGCCCTCCTGAGCTGGATCCATGATTGGCACAGCTTGGCAGGCTGCTAGCAGGGGCTCTTGGTAACTAAATACCATAAAGAGCCCCTTTACAAGAGATTCTTGTGAACATATTTCTGAACAAAGTGTAAACATCCCACATCTGTAATTGTACAGCCACACCCCACTGGAGCTAGAGGCTGGTGGGCAAGATGGAACATGGACATATCCACGTCCCTTTGCTCCACTGAACACACCTGGGTTGTGTTACAGAGCCCAAAAACAAGCCCAGGAACTTCTCAGTGCTGCTGAGTGACAGCCCCAGTGCCACCCTGGACTGCAGGGAAACCACGACATCCCAGTTCTTTACCCTTGGATGAGAATATGGAAGCTGGGCTCTGCTTTGGTTTCTGACACTGCCCTGAGCACCCATCCAGTCTCACAGAGTTCACTGATGGTGCTGGGCAAGGCTGGGAACTGGAACACCCCAAGTTCTCAGAGTTTTAGGGAGATTCAGCCCATAAAGAGATCAGACTTAGTTCAGACAACAAATTCATAGTTTATTTCTGTTTTTCCAGCCTAAGCCAGGATGACAGGAGCTGCCTTCTGGAGGGAGGTGTGTGTGTGTGTTGTGACTGTGGCATAAACTGCTTTGGCTTCAGCCCTCAAAATTAAGTGAGAGCAGAGACTCCCAGCTCATCTGCCTGAAACACCCACCCACCACCAAAATTTTGGGGCAGGAGCAGAGCCTTACCCATACTTAGCAGAAATAGCCAGGCACATATACAGGAAGGCAAGAGTAGCAAGGCTTTCTGGAGCTGAGGCCCCAGCAGCAATTCCAGCAAACTCCCTCAGTGCATCCAGCTGCTCTACGCTGGGGGACTTGGACTCATCAGCATCAGCTATGGAAGCAAGCAGGGGAGAGTTTAAACACCTAAAAACCAGGGAATTGTTACACTGAGAGCAGCATTTACAACAAAACCTTCTGTTATAGCAGGCAGAAACAGTTGGGGTCAATTTCAGGTTCTACCTGAGGATCTGAGATAAAACAAAAGCAAAATCTCCACCAGGCACTCTGAAATCCCAGGGTTTCCCCACTCCACACCTCCAACTGTTTCCCTGTCTACACCTCCCAGTGCATCCATCCATAATCACTTTGGAAAATGTGGCAAGTCACAAACTCTTCATTAAAGAATGTGGATTTTGGAACTGGGATATCCTGGGGCTCCAGCCAGTATAAGGTGCTGCAGAAATTCCCATGGGAGCTGGTGTGGGACAGACAGGCAGCAAAACAGGCCCTGTATCCCTGACTTCCCAAGGAGCCTCCAGCTCTGAGCAACTTCAGAGAAGCTCCTCTTTGGCCCCCACCAGGATGTGGCTCCTGCCTGTGTCACAGCATTGCCAGAGCCACAACAGCACCAGAAAAAGTCCCTGGAACCCAAAACGGGAGGGGACAGGGCCACGCACGGACACCTGAGCATCAGCGGGGTCACAAGGGGAATGTGAGTAACTGAGAGGGGCAGGAACAGCTCAGTGAGCGGGGTCAGAGACAGCGAGACCCTGAAACACTGCAAGGGGGACGAATAACCCCACGGGGGTCCCTGCAGAGTCACCCCACGGGGGTTCTGCAAGGTCACCTCATGGCGGGGGGGGGTCCCAGCACGGTCACCGGGGTGCAGCAGGCACCGAACGGTACCGAGAGCCCCTCATGCCCCGGGGCAGCGCCTCCTTCCCCCGGCCCTTGCCTGCGATCCGCCCCCGCAGGGCCCGGAGGCCGGGGGTGTCCCAGCTCCTGCGGACGCCGACGCCGGGCAGGGAGACGCTCAGCCGGCCCTCAGCACCGGGCCGCAGGCGGAGAAACGTCCGCAGGTCCAGCGCCACGGCCAGGGCCACCTGCGGGCGGAGAACGGGGGTCAGGGGGGGCGGACAGCCCTTACCGAGCTGGGCACCCCTCATTTCCC
>WBNO01019293.1:104341-132675 GCA_013400575.1 Peucedramus taeniatus | reverse complement strand
GGGGCCGCCGGCGATGACGGGGCGGCGGTGGCGGAGCGGGGCGGGCAGGTGAGCGTGGGAGGGCCGGGATCCCTTCTCGGTGTCGTTCCGTCCCGCTCGGTGTCGTTCTTCCCCTCACGGTGTCGCTCCCCCCCTCACGGTGTCCCCCGTGCCCCCGGTGTCCCCTCACGGTTTGTGCCTCCACAGCCCCGAGCGCGCCGCTCCCGAGCGGGCCCCGAGGATCTACACGAGGACGGGAGACTCAGGTAGAGCCCGGGGAGCCCCGGGGGCCGCGGGCAGTGCTCCCCGCCCGAGCCCTGAGCTCCTCCCGCCTTTCCCAAAGGATTCTCCAGCACCTTCACCGGGGAGCGGCGGCCCAAGGGCGACCGCATCTTCGAGGCCCTCGGAGCCACGGACGAGCTGAGCTCGGCCATCGGGTAAGGATTGGCTGCTTCTGTCCAAATCACGTGGAAAATCATGTTTGTTATGATTTCTTCATTCCCAGCTAACTCTGTTTTGTTTCTTTCTCCCTAACCAAGGCTGGCTGGTGAGTTTAGCAGTGAAAAGGGCCACACGTTTGTTGATCAACTTCATAAAGTGAGTATTAGTGATATTCTTCATCCAGTGTAGTCCCTTACCTGTGCTATTACAACATGAACTCCTTAATTTTAGCCACAGTGCTCCCACTGACACAGGAATTAAATACATTTAGTATTTCAATATATAAGTCTTTAAGACTCCCTTGATTGCTCTCTAAGAGGTAAATTTCTTTAACCAAGAAGGAAGCTGGTAGATGGGCAGACAGATTCATCTGTAGGTTTATTAGAAGTCAGATCCACATTATGAACACGAGTTTTGTTGTAACAGAGCTCCAGGTTTGAAACTGGGGCACAAACCAACCATGAGGGCACAGCAGTGACACAGATCCTGCCTGGGCAGCCTGTGAGTTTGGCTGATCAGCTCTGCTGAGCACAGGAATGCAGAAAGCCATGGCTGGGAGTGACAGCAGTGGTGATTTTTGTCCAGATCCAGTGCATGCTGCAGGATGTGGGCTCCAACCTCGCCACGCCGCTCTCCTCAGCCAGGGAGGCTCACCGGAGTAAGTCCTGCCTTTCCTGGGGTGGCAGGGCTTGGGCACAGCCTGGCATGGGTGCTGGTGGGATGCTGAGGGATGTATTTGGTTTCTTAGGATTTGCTGAAGAAAGCAAAAGTAGAGCTCAGCTTGTTGTCTGAATCCCCTTTTTTTCAGCCCGTTCTTCTCTCCCCTCTGTAGAACGAACATCGTTCAGCGAGAAGCCCGTCCTGGAGCTGGAACAGTGGATTGACAGCTACTCAGAGCAGCTGCCTCCCCTCAGAGCCTTCATCCTGCCCGTAGGTGCTGCCTTGTGCCCCTCACTTCCTCGGGGTAGCCCTGCTGCACTGCTTACCACGGGAGAACAGCCTGGGAGGCTGCTGTTGCCATAGGCAAACACCAAGAGACAAGCAGAGACAAGGAGCTGGGAGTTACATTTGCCCACCCTGCTGCACTGGGATGTGCCTCCCTTGCCTGGGCACGGCACAGGGATCAGTTCCATGTGTGTGGGAGGGGAGGGGGGGCTGTCCCTGCTGGTGCAGACACTGAGTGGTGTTTCCTTGCTGTTCCAGTCTGGAGGCAGGAGCAGTGCTGCTCTCCACTTCTCCCGAGCCGTGTGCCGCAGGGCTGAGAGGTGGTGAGTGCTGGGATCACCCTGAGGGAAGGGGATGGGGACACCCCAGTGACAGCAAACCAGGGCTGGGCTGGGCTTGGGGCTCAGGCCAAGCTTTGTGTGTTTAGTCCAGTTCCAGGAGTGCAAGTGGCACAAAGTCAGGCTCTGGTCTTCCTTCCCCAACCTAAACGTTTTGGGATTCTGCAGCTCCATCCAGCCTGGCCTTGGACACTTCCAGGGATGGGGCAGCCACAGCTTCTCTGGGCAACCTGAGCCAGGGCCTCACCACCCTCACAGGGCAGAATTTCTTCCCATTATCCCATCTAACCCTGCCTCTGGCAGTGGGAAGCCATTCCCTCTGTCCTGTCACTCCAGCCCCTTGTAAATAGTCTCTCTCTGTTCAGTGATTCCCACGGATCAGTGTCCTGGGAGGAGCAGAGCAGGGGGCTTCCAGGACAGACAGAAACATTTCTGGCATCATTTACCCCTCCCACATCCCTCTGGGAAGCAAAGATCCTTCACTTCTGGAGGAGTCAAAGTGGGGACCCCAGGAGAGGTTTGGGGTGGGAAGAGGCTCCAGCCTTTGTGCACTCAGAACTGGAAAATTAAACACCAGCATTTTCCTTTGTTTTTCCCAGCGTGGTCCCTTTAGTCCAAGCAGGGGAAGCAGATCCAAACGTGGCCAAGTATTTAAACAGGTAAAAAAATAAAATCCCAAACCATTGCCCTGTCCTACTGAGGCATTCCCTTAGTTCTGGGAATAAAACTGGGGGGTTTTGCTTCTCAACAAGCTTCTCTTCTGGAATAAGATCACTGTTTTTCCTGCTTTTCCCTTGCTTTCCAGGCTCAGTGATTATCTCTTTGTCCTGGCACGTTATGCTGCAATGAAGGAAGGGAAGGAAGAGAAAATCTACATTAAACCTGAGCCCTAGCTGGGAGCTGGAATGCTTTTTCCTTGATCATGGAAAACTAAATCCAGTTGATTGCTTTTGTCCATCAAGGAAGAGAGAGAGAACAAGCCTGGACTGGAAATGGGAGCTGCCAAGGATTTCCATGTGAGATAACCAGGACTTTGTTGATAAATCCTGAGAGGAACAGAATCACAGAATATCCTGAGTTGGAAGGAACCCAAACACACCTGTTCTATTCCCTGGGCCTGCTCCACACATCCCATGTGGGGATGGCTCTGGAGTCACTGCTCCTCCCAGCTGGGAGTTGAAGCAGGAGAATTCCATAACATTTTGGAGATGCCTTCATTTCCCTGGGCAGCAGCAGGTGCTGTGGGAAGGCTCTGACAGGACTCTGAGGGATGATGAAGGGAAAGCAATCAGCTCCTCCTTTGAAGTCACAGTGCTCGTATGGAGCAGCAGCTGGAGGCGTTTGGGAATTGTGTCCTCAGCTCTGAAATAATAAATGTGAATTTCCTTGTACCAAAGGGCCACAAACTGTCACGTTTTAACACCGAGCCCTGTGTGCTTTGCTGCTCCAACTCCCTTCCAATCCATCAGCTCTGGCTGGAGCTGAGCTGTACAGATTTACAGGAATGCACCAAGAATTCCTTGGCTCTGGCCGCCTCTTGTTGTGCATGTGAGGAATGTCTCTGCTGACAATCCCGTGCATCCTCTGCCAGGAGCAGGGCTCACAGGATGGAGGGGGAGAAGCAGGAAAGGCCAAATCCCAGGCTCTGTGTGCTGGGGTTGTCTCCATGTGGAGCTGTCCCTTGGAAAGGTGGGACCAGCTGCCCCTCCAGCTGCAGGAACACCTGCAGGATGATCCTGGAGGAGCAGAGCCCAGGCTTTGGGAGCACCCAGGGCACTGAGGTTGCAGGAAAAGGGGTTGGGGTGAGGAGCAGGGCCGTGCTGGAGCTGGGTGGGAGGGGCAGCACCCCGAGGGCTCCTCCCAGGGTGTCTGGGCTGAGCCTGGAACGTTGCTCCACAGGGCCCTCGGAAGAGCAGGCTGGAGAGAGCTCACACCCACATCACACACACAGTTCCAGCTTTGGGAAATACAACTGGGAAGAATCCATGTGAAGCCTGCTGATGTAATTTTTCCCCCCTGGGAATGCTGTGGGCTGCAAGGTTGTGATGCCCATCCAGGGCTTGTCCTGCTTTTAGTGGGGCAGCTTTTAAATCCATCCTGCCCCTTCCCCTCTTCCATTATTTGAGCAGAACCAACCTTAAACTTGTTCTCCAAAGAATCTCTGGCTCTGTGTCCCTTTTGGCCAGTGAGGAATGCCCAGGAATGAGTGAGGAGTGCCCAGCACTAACAGATCCCCTGTCTCATCACTCACCTGGGTTTGAGGCAGATATTTCATGGCTCTTGTTAATGCACATTTTTCATGGAGTAATTTTCCAAGCCTCAGCCTGGAACACATCCCAGTGACAAATGCTCTGGATTTGGATGGTCCCATCAGCTGCAGTGTCACCTCAGCCATCCCCTCTGCCTGCTCCATCCAGTTTTACGAGAGCTCTGGCTCTGGGACTGAACCTCAGGAATCAAGAGGCTTTTCAAGTTTAGTTTAATAAAATCCTTTGCAATATAAATTCTTCATGAATGCTCCATAAATCAGCTTGGGGAGGGATTTATAGTATTTCCTTTTTTTTTTTTCCAGCTGGGGGGAAGAAATCTCACTACTGTTTTGGGACCAAAGCTGGCATTGTTTGGATTGCAAAGATAAATAAATCAAGGTACTACACTTAACATGATGGAGACATTAAATTTACTGGGGTGCTCCCAGCTGCCCCCTCCCTCTCTACCCACAGTTTCTGGAGGGCTGAGGCAGAGGGAGGTGCTGGGGTGACCCTTGTGTGTCACTAAGCAGGGCTTGACTTTAGGAGGGAGTTGAGACAGGGCTGCAGCTCAGCAGGGCTGAGCCAGGGCCAGGACATTCTGCTCTGAGAGTTGTCCCCAAGGTCACAGGACAGCCATGGGCTCTTGAGATGGGGGGGCTCACCTGGGGAAAAGGAGGCTCAGGGGGGACCTTGTGGCTCTGCACAACTCCCTGACAGGAGGGGACAGCCAGGGGGGGTCAGGCCCTGCTCCCAGGGAACAGGGACAGGAGGAGAGGAAACTGCATCAAACTGTGCCAGGGGAGGGTCAGGTTGGACACCAGGAGGAATTTCCTCATGGAAAAGGTGGTTGGAGACTGGAAGGGGCTGCCCAGGGAGGTTTGGAGTCCCCATCCCTGGAGGTGTCCAAGGAATTCCTGGACATGGCACTCAGTGCTCTGGGCTGGGGACAAGGTGGGGATTTGTACAGGTTGGACTCAATGATCTTGAAGGGCTTTTCCAACCTGGATGATCCTGGGATTCTGTGATTCCTCAGGCTCTGGTGCACTCTCCTCACCAGAGCCTGAGCTGCCCCTGCTCCCAACCCCACAAGGTCAGCGAGGCAGCAGCAGCAGAGTGACCAAAACAAAACCCAGCCTCTAAATCCAAATAAACCTCCCTTACTCTGGGCTGCCAGTTGTTTTTCCAAGCTCTTTGTCTCTTCCCAGCCCTCCCAGCCATACAGCATAGGGATTCCAGTGCCTGCACCTCATTAATATCACGGGGGAAGGCAGATGCTTTGTCCAGGCTGCCCAGCTCCAGCACCCAGCAACATTCCTGCCTCGCAGGGTGCCTGATCTGGGATTGCTCCTGAGCTGCCAGCACAGCCATATGCTGCTAAGGGTCGTTTATTCTTGTTTGTAAAATGTATGGCTGCTCCCAGCTTCCACACTGTCAAAACGAGAAGAACTGGCCCCAAAATCTCTTGCTGCATGATTGGATCAGACGCTCGTACATCTGTTAACGCTGTAGGAGCTGTAAAATGGAATAAGTTGGGCTATAACTCAAGCACCTCGATTACCACCACGATGTGGGAGCAGCAGAGCGGCTGCTGCTCCGCCAGCAACGACACAAACATCCATTGTGCCAAGTCAGATGTAAATTTACACAAGGCAGCATTTCCTGGGCCAGGGCTCAGGAGGGAGGAGAGGGGTGAGAGTCCCAACCTTGACAGGATGTGCTGGAGCCCAAGCCCGGTGAGTTTTGGGGTGCACAGCCCTGGTAGTGGGGAGCCAACAGCTCCACTGGAGCTGCAGGAGCAGAGAGGAACACAGGTCCTCCAGCAGGGCAAGCCCTGTGGGCTCTCAAGCTCCTGAAATCCCCTTTTAGCCTGGAAATGGGCAAGGAAAAACCCTCCCCACTCCAGAGCAGCCCAGGGCAGGAACCATCAGCCCTGTGCCTGACAGGAGCAGGTTGAGCCTGTCTGTGGAGGAAGTCTGGGACTCTCAGCTCCCCCTTTGCTGCAGCCTGGCCCAAAGTGCCCACCCCAGTGCCCTGTCCCCACCTTGGCAGGGTGGGCACAGAGAGGCAGAGCAACAGAGGGAGGGCTCAAACCACCCCAGGGAAACTCTAGAGGGTCAGGATTGAAGAATTTGACCTCAAAAACAGCCACAAAAGCAGCTTGTGAGCACCAGTTCAGTGCCACTTACCCAGGTGGTGACAGTGCCAAGTCCAGAACTTGCTGCAGGAGCTGCTGCACCTCTTGGTAAGTGGGAGCAAACACAAAAATCAGCTGCAGAGACATCAGGGATGTGGAGACCAGAGCATGGCACAGCCTCCTCTCCATCCTACCCTGGAATCTAGCATGGGGCACAGGTGCAGAACAGAGAGATCAAACAGAAGGAACACCAGCCTGGGTGTGAGCCAGGGGTTTGGGACAGCCTGTAGGAGCAGGAGAGGGGCAGCAGGAGCTGCTGTTTGCTCCTGAACCCCCTGTGCTTGCAGCAGGTTGGGACACCCAGCTCTGCACTGAGCGAGCACAGGCTCCAGGGATCCCTCCCATCCTCCAGGGATCCCTCCCAGCTCCTCACCCCACAGTTCCCAGTTTTATGGTCCCAAGGCCTGGGACAGCCACGGCCACATCTCACCTCGGTGCGTGCCCAGATCCCGGGCAATGCCAGGGAAGAGGGGCTGTGCAGGCCTGGCTGATGCCAGCTCTACCTTGGCAGCAGCTGCTCTGGGCTTGCTTTTTGCTGTTCCTGACAATGCCAGATGCCTGTGTGTCAAAACAATGGCACTTGCACACTGACTGGGAGCCTCTCCCTCGCTCCCACCGCGCTCCCGCTCCCGGCAGAGCCAGAGAGAGCTGGGAATGGCCAGGGGGGCAGGAGGGCTCCAGGCAGGGATGGAGGGGCAGTGAAGGACTCCAAACCTGGAGTCAGAGGGAAGCTGGAGCAGCAGGCACAGCTCTCACTCCTCCAAGGAGCTTCCAGCATCAGGCCCAGGCAGAAACACACAATATTATAATATTGTTATTAACATCAAAGCCCATGTCAGCTCCAGTGGCTGCTCCTCAGGGCTGCCCCACTCCTGCACTGGGGGATCTCACTTGGATTTCCAGCCTGTTTCCCCCTCCACCAGTGGTTCCAGTCACCATTCCCAGATGTGCACTGAGCATTGCTGATCCCAGCACCTGCACCTGCATCTGAGGAGCACCAAAACCCTCAGGAAGGACCAAAGTCCCAGCACTCTGCAGGACCAGGCAGAGTTTCTCCAAGCATATTCCAACGTGAGCAAATCCTGCTTCCAACAATGCTGCCAGGTCCCTTTGGGCTCAGCAGGCCTCATATCCCCCCCAGCTGGAGCACCCCAGAGATCCCAGCTCTCAGGGGCACCAGGAACCAGCCTGGCAACAAGAATTCCCATGGGAGCAGCAGGCTGCATGCCCAGCCTGGCAGACTCACAGAGTCCCAGACTGGTTTAGGTTGGAAGGAACCTCAAAGCTCATCCCATTCCACCCCCTGCCATGGGCAGGGACACCTTCCACCATCTCAGGTTGCTCCAAGCCCTGTCCATCCTGGCCTTGGACACTTCCAGGGATGCAGGGGCAGCCACAGCTTCTCTGGGCAACCTCTGCCAGGGCCTCAGCACCCTTGGAATAAAGGCAGGTGCTCTCTGAGAGGTGCCAATGCTCTGCTCTGCCAGGAGTATCCCACCAGCACATTCCCTGCCCTAGGAAAGGACCAGGAGACACCTGAACTCATCCCAGCTTTATTTTCTCTGCAGGTCAGACACACAGGGATGGAACCAAGGTCTCCACAGCAGCGACTCTTGGATAGAAAAGATCCTTGTGAATCTCCCGTGGTAAAACCATCCCTGGGCAGGATCATGGAGCAGGCAGGGACTGACAGAGCCTCCCTGGGACACAGCAATCAGCCTCTCCACAGGAATCCTTGCCTGCATCCACTGGGAATTTCCCAGACATTTATCACATTTTCCACACCAGCTCCAGCACAGGAGCAGTGTCTGTAGTGCAACATCTCCAGGTTTGGAGGGACCAAGCTAAGTCTGTAGTAAGGTTTTTTCTAGGAATTGTACTCCTGAGGAACAAAGGGAAAAAGGGAGCAAGGATTTGATCTCAGTGTTTGACAACTCATTTCACTGAATGCTCATTGTGCTCTAGTCAGACACACTGCATTCCTAGAAGGAAAAAGGAAATTTTAGGCGATATTTAAACTCTGAGAGGTCCAAGGCAGTGCCTAAACCTCCCAACTACACAGTCACCAACTGGTTAATGCCAAAATGTTCTATGTATTAAAACAAAAAAAAAAATTACTATCATCTTTAATTTCTGTGACTCACAGCCCAGTGTCCTGAACCCTCTGGATGCAGACATTCCTGTCCGCACCAACACTTCCCATCACTCCTGTTTAATCTCACTGATCTGACAGAGAAAAAGGATCCTGACATTGCTTTCCAGATGCATTTCCAGGCATTGGTTCTAAAAAAAGGGTTATTTCTCTGAAATCCATCTGAAACACGACAGGAGGAGGATGAAGCCAAGGCCATCTCGCTGCTCAGTGCCGAGGGTTTTCCGACCCCTTGGAAATATTGTGAAATATTGTGGTGAAGGGGGTTCTTCCAGAGCTCAGGGTGTGGAGATCTGTGCTCTGCTGAGCTCACCTGGGCACAGGAATCCCGTGGGATGGACCAGGCAAGGCAGCAGGAGAGGTGGGATATGGCCAGGGAGAGAAGGAAGGAGAGAAAACCCTGGGCAGAAGCCAGCAGCCTGTGCAGGAGCTTGTTTTCCCAGTGAGGTGAAGGGGAGGAGGTCACTGGCTTTTAACCCTGTCCCCAAGAGGGCAATGCCATGGCTCTGCTCTGTGCCAGAATCCCAGCAGGGCCAGGACAGCCCAGGAGCAGCCCAGCCTCTCCTCTCTCCAGCCTGGGCCAGGAAAGGACTCGCAGCAGCTCAAGGGACCAAAGATGGGAAGCTGCAGAGACACTTTATGGGTGTCTCAGAAATGGCAGGAAGGATCCACGCCTGCCCAAGTCACCCCCTGCAAAGGCTGCCTGCTCCAGGCAAACACCAACTGACAGAAATAAGGCCAGAAAGAGACAAAGTGACCAAAATGAAGAGTTTGGCAACAAAGCAAATGTGGCTCTTACACAGAGAGCCTGCCCTGGGTCCAAACAATTCCCTAAAAAAGGGCCTGCAAGCAAAGGGAAACTTCCATCCCAGAGGATGGAAACTTCCATTTCAGAGGATTTGACACATTCCCCTGGTTCCAGAGAGGAACCTGCTCCCCTGAGCACCGTGCTGGGGAGCCAGAGTGTGTGCCAGCTCCTGTCCTCTGAAACCAAGGAAAATGAAACCTTTCCTGCTCCTGAGAAATTGAGACATGACTCTTTCTGTCCCAAGGCCTGGGTCTGGCAGGAGCCTGGCAGAGGCACAGCAGACTGAGCCCACTCCTGCTGCTCCAGCCCTCAACCTCCAGCATTCCAAAGCCTTCCTGAGTGCCAGAGGGTCCATCTGCTCCTGCTGAAGCTGCTGCTTCCCTGTGATTCTTTCTCCAAGACACACCCAGGACCCTGCAGGGGCAGGGACACCTGGAATCCCCCTGTCCCGAGAGAGCAGTGCCCATCCAGGCACTTCCAACACCGACATCTCCTCGTGGGCTCTGTCATCCCTCTGCCTTTGTGCAGCTTTCCAGACACTTCCAGCCAGCCCAGCTCCTGGGGAAGGAAAAAGCAGCACTCCCATGGCAGCAGCTGCCCAGCCTGCTGGGGGTCTCACTGTCACTAATCTGGGTGGCACTTGGAGCGTTCCTTCCGGGGTTTGCTTTTGAGGACGATTTCCTTGGGTGTCAAGTGAAGGGCTTAAGGTCAGGCCCATCCCCTCCTCCAGCCTGGAGCTGTGCCTAAGAAAAACCAGCCCTGAGCCCAGCAGCTCTTCCCTGGATCCCTGTGAACCTCCACTACCAGCTGCCTCTCCAGGCCTCCAGCGAGCGCTCGGCTCCCGCGGAGCTGCTCCGGGCTCCACGTGGGGAGGGCTCCCCCTTCCAGCAGCAGCTCCAAGCCCCATCCCGAGCCCAGGCCGTGCCTAGGACAGCTCGAAGCCAGTGTTCATGCTGATGGCATAGCGCAGCTTCTCCCTCAGGATGCTCTTCTTGCTGTAGTTGGGGAGCTTGAGGAGGTTGAAACACGTGGAGGAGGTCGGGAGGCGCCCGCCCGGCTCCTTCTTGCGGATGGTGAAGAAGCCGCGCAAAACGCTGCCCAGGGTGTCCCCCGTGTCCTGCAAGGGCACAGAGCTGTCACCTGCCTCTGTGTGCTCCTGGCACGGGGCAGAGGTGCCAACATAAAACCTGGCACTGGGAATAGGGAGCAAAAGCCCAAAGTTCAGTTTCCCACCCCTCTCCAAGGAGCTCTGGTTGTAACTCAATGCCTGACACCGGCAGGGTGTGCAGGGAGACAGGTGGGACACAGGGAGATAACACAGCCCTGGAGGAACCCAGGGAATCCAGCCAGGAACATTCTGGAGCTGCTGTGTGTGTGTGCAGCCATGAGTATCCTATTGGGGTAGGGCTGTTTTCAGGTATAGAATCCCAGCACAGTTTGGGTTGGAAGGGACCTTAAAGCTCATCCTGTTCCATCCCTTTGCCATGGGCAGGGACACTTTCCACTATCCCGGCTGCTCCAAGTCCCATCCAGCCTGGCTTGGGACCCCTCCAGAGATGGGGCTGCCACAGCTTCTCTGGGCACCCTCTGCCAGGGCCTCACCACCTTCACAGGGAAGAATTTCTCCCTGGTATCTAATCCTAACACCTCATCTTCCCACGTTAAGGGTTTCCAGGTCAGATGGAGGGGAGGAAGCTGGGCAGGGAATTCCCAAGCCCTGAGAGCAGGATGCCTACCTGGTCATCAGACACTTCCACACAGCGGATGGAGAAAGGAGGCTTGAGGTAGGCAAAGCCCAGCAGTGGAGGCCTGGAGCAGCTGGTGACAAACTGGAGAAATGCCACATGGTGATGATGGGAGCAGAACAGCCACACAGTAACACAGTCCCAGCACTGTTGGGACTGGCACTGAGCACCCCCCAGTGTGTGTCTGACAGCCTTTGGGGAGTGCCACCTCTGCAGGGCCATTCATGGTGACACCACAGCAATTCCTTCCAGGTGTCAGGAATTCTGGTGGCTCTTCAGAGAGCACCCAGGTAACAGCACAACAGCCCTGGCCCCACCACCCCAGATCCCAGCTGGGCAGGGATGGCTCCTCACCCACCTTGAGGAACATGGCTCTCTCCTCAGGGCTGAAGTCGTTGGCCAGGATGTCCCAGAGCCAGATGATGACACGGTGACTGCCATGGAAGCCCCCATAGTACACTGTGTGTTTCCTGGGGAGGGAAAGGCTCTGACAGGCCTGCCACTGCAGCAGGAGGGGCACAAGTGCTGCAAGGGTGGGCTGGTTTGGAAGGGACCTTAAAGCTCATCTTGTTGCAGGGAAAAATTCCAGGTTGCTCCAAGCCCTGTCCAACACCTGCCACGGGTCAGGGTTCACTGCTGACACTGAGCCCCCAGCACTTCCTGGGCACTTCATCACAGGAAAGGGAAAAGCAGAGAGGAATTCTGCTCCCAGGAACCAATGGAAGAAAGGACCCATCCCAAATCAGCCTTAAGGAACACATACCAAAGCTCTGTTCCTATCTGCTCCTCACATTCTGTGGAGTCCCCAAGATCTTTCCCCCTCAGGGAATTCCCCTGGAGAGACTCACCATAGACTTTCCCCCACCTGGGCAGACAGAAAGGTCTTCCTCATGGACTCTTGAGTGACAGTGACCCACTCCTGTTCCCTTCCCTGTTTGTCCCAGCTTCCTCGTGTTTCTCCTGTCCCTGTTTCCCCACTGGTTGTGGTACCCCTGGTGGTACCCCTTTGCCCCCAAAACCCCCACGCTGCCACAACCTTCCAAGCAGGAGCAGCAGAAGTGGCCAAGTCACTGCCCTACCACCTCCCAGGAGCTCTGCAAAGGAAGAGCTCAGCTCCTAGGCCAGATGAGGAATACCCAGCAGCCTCTTCTGTCACTTACTTGAGGTCCTCGAGGTCGATCTCGGCGTTGTCCCCGGAGATGAGGCGCTGCAGCTCGGGCGCGGAGAACATGCGGATCCACTCGGGCTTGATGATGGACCTGAAGCCGCCGATGAGCGCGGCCGTCTGGCTCTTGATCTGGGTGTGCATCCGGAAATGGGCCATCAGGTGGATGTAGCTGATCCTGTGGGACAGGCAGGTGCCAAGGGGGACGTGGAGCTGCCAGGGGTAGCCAGCACCCACCACTGAACTGGCCCCGATGTGTTTCTCCAGCCTCAAAAGGACTGGGATAGCCTGGACAGGGTTATGCTTCCCCCGCCAGGCCCTGCTTTTTATTTAAGCAGATGGAGATGGTTTTCTGCCCAGATTTTGCCCCTTTCCTCTCTCTGGGACTCTTCTCATTTCCTGCCCAGCTCAGGGGCTAACTGGCTTTAATAAGCCCTGGATCAACCTAGGCTGGACACAGCTCCAACTCCTTTTAACAGCTCAGCTCTGCAGGCAGACTCCTCTAGGTCTGACCAACAGCTCACTGGGCTCTGCTGCCCCATGGCTGGAGAAACACCACACCAAAACCATGAAGCAGATTCCCACCTTCCTGCAGGATGTGGGAAAGGTGAACTTTTTGTTAGACAGAGGTTCTTCCTCTTCTCACCTCCAGGCAAAACACCTGAACTTCCACATTCTTCTTCAGCAGCTCTCAGTGCTGCTGAAGACCCCACCACAATTCCACTGCCTGGGTTTTTGGCAAGGTCACCCCAACATCCCCAGGCAGAGCTGTTTCCAGATTGCTGCCATTCCCAACACTTCTGCTCCCTCCCAACTCTCAATTTGGGTGCAAAAGCTTCAAATTTCTGCTGTAAATTACTAGAGCAGCATCCAGGACTTTCAACTTTTTTTCCCTGAGCTGACTTGTGACAAGCCAGAGGAAGATCCTTTCAAATGCAAACTCCCTGGTCAGAGCTGGAGAAGAGAAAAGCCTGGAAACATCAGACTGCAAAGCACAGATCCAGGTGGGATCCAGCTTCCATTTGTCAGGGAAAAGATAACAACCCCCAGATCACCAGTTCAAACACACATTAGCTTAATAGATATTTCATTCTGCTTTTATGAGCACTGAAGGGGATAGGGAAAGAAAAAAAAAAAAAGGAACAAAAAGGTGGGGTTGGTTTTCAGGCTCCGGAGTTGACATTTCTGATAACGATCTAAAAGCCGGTTATCTGTGAAAACAGCCCCGGGGCTCGGTGTCTCCTCTGATTTCCTGGCTCTAAAGAACGACTGTCGAGTACATTTGAATTCAGCACTGTCTGCTCGGAACACGGTGCTTTATACAACTGCCACATGTTATCATTCTGAGGAGATCTGTCTGCTCCAAGGTGTCTTTGAGCATCTGTGCCCTCTGTGTTCACGACTGTGTGCCTGAATTGCTTTGAATCCATCTGTCTGTATCCATCACCATCATTAAATCCTGCAAAATCTCCCTGACTGGGTGCCTTTGACCTCAGAAGTGCTGTTTCAAGAAGTAAATTGTCAATTTTTATTTTGCAAATCAAATTTAATACAATTTCTGCCGATGAACTGTAACCAGCAAATTCTATTAAGATATTTATGTGCTCCTTCTGCTCCAATCTATCTCAATTCATTCCAGATGCAAGCCCAAGGAACCAGAATAAAGTATTGTGCAGTGGTGACCTTAAAAATCTAATTGCTGTACTTACTTATTTTCATTGGTAACAGGAATGGTCTTCCCTCCAGGAACAAGTTCATGGCAAACCAGCTGAGGGAAGAAATGATTGGATTGCTAATTACTGCCTGGAACCACAATGGAAGGAAATGCCATGTTAAGCTGTTACCTCCCCATAAAACATTTATTTTTACAATAAAACAGCAGGATTTAAAATTTAAGTAATAATCCTGCTTCTGCCTTGAACCAGTTTCACTTAACTATTAACAGAGTAATTGAACAGTAGGAACTGCAGCTCTCCCACCACTGGAGCCAGCCCTTCTCCAAGGAAGCCTCCTCTGCAGTCTGATCCATCACTGCTGAACCACACACAAATCAATTCCAAGAGCCCTGGGGGACTGTCACAATCCCAGAATCCAGAGGCTGAGCAAGCTCAGAGCTCAGCCTGACAGCACAACCCAAAGCTGGCTGAGCCACAGGTCTCATGCAGGAGCTCCTGGAGCTCTGGGCACTCCAGGCAGGAAGGCAGAGAGCCAGGAGGGGTCTCACAGTGCCTGCTGATCTCCTCCAGCTCAGGGTTAGTGCAGGACCCTCCAGGTGCTGCCTGCAGAGTCCCCACTCCTCTTTGCCCAAGCTGAGGCAGCACATCCTCATTCCCACTCTACAGAAGCCTCTGTGCCTCAGCTCCAGGTGAATTCCAAGGTCAGACTGAAGCCCAGCACAGGGAATGAGCTCAGCTGTGACATGGCTGTGGCTACAGGGACACAGTTCAGTCAGGGTGACCCCACCTGGCTCCTTCAGCACCTCTGGGGAAACAGGAGTGCCTGGGTTATTTTTAACCTCAGTGAACCACAGCCTTCAGTGTCTCATTGCTGGGCTCCATATCCTGCTCCTACCTTCATTCTTCACATGGAAGAACCCTCCAAGCTGAAGCCTCAGCAATCCTGAGGCAGCAGCAGGTGTCCTCCATGGCTCCCCATGGAATTTGCAGCACAATGCTGCCAGCAAAAAGCATTTTTATCTTATCTCTCTCCAGATTTTCCAGCTCTGCACACACAACTTCACAGGGCTCAAGTGCAACCAAGTACCTCCAAGTCTTCCTAAGGGACTGCCAAACAGCTTTTCATTCTCTAGGCCAAGAGACCTCCTGACACA
The DNA here is from genome assembly GCA_013400575.1 of Peucedramus taeniatus. Lineage (NCBI taxonomy): Eukaryota > Metazoa > Chordata > Aves > Passeriformes > Fringillidae > Peucedramus > Peucedramus taeniatus. The sequence continues at coordinate 117,826 of WBNO01019293.1, read as the reverse complement.
CTTGGAATTTCCCTGACAGAAACATTTATGTGGGAAGAAAAGGAATTTCTCCCTATTCACAGGCTCTTCTTTTAAGAGGGGAACACCAGTTGTGCAGGGGAAGCATTAAACACTTTTTCAACCCTGGCAGCAGAAAAATTAAGGGTCAGAGGGGAACCTTTTCTTGTGGAAGAAGCTGTTCTCTGCTCACAGGTAAATACTGAATCCCATGGCTGAGTTCAGACAAGCTGAGAGGACAAAACAGAGGTAAGGTCCAAAAAAATCCCTGAATAAAAACCTACCTGACCCATCACATCTTCATCATAGGACAGTGTCAAGCCCAGGTCACTGATATCACCATCATAACGCTGGAGAACAACAGGGAAGAAGGAAAAAAAGGGAAAAAAGGTCAGGGCTCAGCAGCAGAACCACCGGTCACTCCCAGTTTCTAACAACAGGCAGCAATCAGGGAGATGAATGACAGGAAAATTATTGCTCCAACCTTAATTGAAGTGAGATTTTTATAGAACTCTGAGTCCAAGGAGGGCAGTTCATCCACGGAGCTGTAGAAGACACTGTGGTGGTGCCCAAGGAGCTGACTCAAAAAGAAGGAAGCAAATGGTACATCCACAACTATTCCCTGTGGACAAGAAGAATGCACAGGTAAGGTCCTGCCACACACTTGTGGTTGTGGCATCACTGATTATCTGCAAGGCAGATCTTGTGATGTGGAACAAGTGCAAAGAGCACTTTGCAAGGCACCAAAATCAGCTACAAACTCCACATCCTCTTAAAATACATTAATTAGTAAGGCAGGTGCAAAAAAGTATCTGGGGAAGTCCATGTGTTCTTTAAAATAATTGTCTTACATGGTTTGAACTGAAAGAGGGGAAATTTAATGAGATACATGGAAAAATCCTTCCCTGTGAGGGAAGTGAGGCCCAGAGAAGCTGTGCCTACCCCTGGATCCCTGGAAGTGTCCAAGGCCAGGTTGGACAGGACTTGGAGCAAACTGGGATGGTGGAAGGTGCCCCTGCCCATGGAAAGGGGACTGGACTAGAAAGCTCCCTTTCAACCCAAATCATTCTATCAGAGTCATTCTGTCATTTTATCCTCCTTTTTGCCTCATGTCCCTTTGAGGTATCCACAAGTGGATGTTTGTAAGGTGGAACACCAAAAAACCAGGCTGGTGTCCCAGCACCATGAGGAACTATCAAGGCATGACCCAGGTTTTACCTCCAAGATTATTTTTAATACATGCCTAAAGAATTTCCAGCCTGTTCCACTAAGAGGATCTTTATCCAAGACATTTCTCCAAACTCTACTCTTCAATAAAACCCCTCCAAGCAGGACAGGTGCCCTCAAAGGCACCATCACTGACAAGATCCCAACCTGGTGCTTCTGGCTCACCTCATACACAGCCTTCCCAAGCATCTTGCCCACAAACTCAAAGAGCTGCAAGTAGTTCTCATGGATGTAGGATGTTGGGGATGGATACAGCCTTTCATCACCACTGGTGGTCTGCACAAAGAGATAAGAGCCCAGTGAGCCAGACTTGCTCTGCCTGCACCAGGTCACCTCAGGTGGCACCTGTGTCCTACCTTGAACAGGTTCAGTGCAGGGTCAAACACCTTTTTAATGATCTCTTCCAGGAACTCTTTGAAGACTCCATCTTGATCAATACCAGCCTCATCGACCCCCAGGTCATTGACAAACTTCACCCTGATCACTCCCTTCATGGCGTTCTGGGAAAGCTGCCGGAGCTGCTCGTACCCATCCTACACAGAGCAGAAAATCCAAAGGACAATCCCAGAGAGAGACACGTGAAATACCCACCCAGAGATGTAGCAGAGACAGGACACAGGCCCACCACAGAAATCTGCATTTGTCATTGAGTCTTGAGCTCAAAAAACCAGCGTTTTCCAAGTCAAAATTCCAGGTTTGCAGCAGCCTGAGCTGAAAGAGCATTCTCCTGGAATGTCAGTTCTGGGAGTGGGTCCCTCAGCAGCCACAGAGAAGGTAAAACCACACCTCCCTGCCCTGTTTTTGCCATGCCAGGTTGCTGCCCTGTGGGCTGGCTCGTGTCACTCACCTCGAGCATGCGGGAGCGGCGGATGGTGATGTGGGTGACGTGAGGGGACGCCGAGCTCGTCTCCACCAGCCCCAGCTTCTCCTTCTCCTTGGTGACCATGTTCCGAAAAAGCAGCACCCTCTGTAAAAAGAAAACAAATGGACAATTGATGTGGATCCCCATCTTGCAGGGCAGCAGGGATTTTGGAGGCTCCTGACACACAGAACTGCTGCTGGTTGTCCTGATCCAGCTATTCCCAGTGGTGCCACTGTCACCCACTCACTCCATGCAGCTGCACACACAGATCAGTTCTGTCTCAACACAGAGATCAAGACATTTGAAGGAAATGCACTAGGAAGGGGTGAGGACACAGATCAGTCCTCTCTCAGTGACAGAAATTTAGAGGAAATCTATTGGGGAAGGTGAGGATGAAGGAGAAGATTTTTATTCAGCAGGCATTTCCAAAGAAGCTCCATGTCACAAAATGTTCCAGAAACTTGTGCCTCCCACCCTAACAGCCACCCAGGCCATTGGTTCCCAGCCTCCACCCTCTGCCCCCATCCCACTCACGTTCTTGTGGGGAATGACATGTGGGATGTACTGCAGGAGCAGCTGGGCTCGTTTCTTGTCTTTGTCCAGCTCCTGGAAGAGCACGCTGGGTTTCAGGTCCCTTGACAAAGAAAGGCAGAGATTCAGAGATCCCTGAGAAATACCCAGGTGTGGGAGAGAGGGAACAGGCAGTGATTCCAAAGATGACTGAAGTGCTCAGTGTACACACTCAGAGGATAAAAGGGGCCAGGCACACCCAAGCTCTTGGGTGCTGAGTCAGTTTTCAAAGCACCACCTAAACCTCCCACCACAGAGAAAAGCACAACATGAGGGGCATCCTTAACTGCAAACACAGGCAGCAGTTCTACCTCGATCCCCCAGGCAGAATGTCAATAAGGAATCCCAAATCAGGCTCCCCAGAGGATGTGGAGCAGTGGGACAAACCTGGAGCTGCCCAGGGCCACTCACTTGCGCAGCCAGTGATCCTCGGGAGCGAAGCGCCGGCGACAGTCCCGCTCGTACAGCACCATGAGCCAGCCATGGACAGAATGGAACAGCTCCAGGGTCTCCCCTCGGGCATTCTCTGCACAAAAGGAACAAGGCAGCAAAGTCCAGGCACCCTTGGCACCAGCAGGAGCCACACCTTGATTATTCTCCCCACAGTAACAGCACTGGGGTGTTTTCCTGACCCGCACGGCCTCTAGAGGGAACGATTTTGTGCCTCTGGGAAGAGAGATGGTCTCTTCTTTAAACAGAGCTAATCAAAGCCATCTCATTTCACATCAGAACTGGACTACCTCAGCTAATTACCAGAGAGCTGAGCCCTACCCAAATTATACCAGCAGAGAGATCCTCAGCAGATTCTACAGAGACCTGAGCAATCTGCTCTGCCTGGTCACAGCACTGCCCTGCTCTTGTCCAACACATGGCCCAGCCTTGCTAAACCTCTTCTCTGCCAAAAACCAAGATGCCCATCATGTCTGTTACACAAATCCTTACTGGAAATAGGGAAGTGCTCTAGATTTGGCACAAAGCATGATCATGGCATCTGGACATCAAAAGACTGGGACATATTCCCACACTGAAGTGCTTTTTGTGCCAAGGAATAATTAGCAGAAGCTTCAAATTCCAAAATTAATGCTATTTGTGGTTCTAACACTAACATCAACTCAAGCTACTAAAAGCACTCACCTACAATTCCATCCCAGATCATCTTAAACACAAAGGAATTCAGGAAAGAGGAGATGGTCACCAGCTCTTCCAGTTTGAATGAAATCTGCTCTTCGTAGACCTCGATGTCATCCAGAATCCTGTCAGAGCAAACAAATGCAAATGCACGAGTGTAAATTTAATTCCCTGTTGAAATTTTCATAAAGGCACATTATCCTTTAGCAGCAGCTCTTATTTCTATGACAACTGACACCCATGAGGAGCTAAAGTCATAAACAACCAAACCTTATTTATGGATTTTGATTGATAGCAGATCCTAACAGAAGATGGTATGAGAGGCTGAGATACAAGCAAAGTCAGTGTTTCAGGCTTAAAAGGACCTTTTCCATTCCCAAGAAAATTTCTGCCTCGTTCAAGAGGAGAGAATTGTCTCTAGTGACCAGCAAGGACAATTTTCTACCTCCTTTCCCATCTTTTGTGTTGTTTCTTTCCTACCTCCTGCCCAGTTTTGTCACCAGCTGCAAGCAGCACATGAGTGAGGGAGAAAAGTCCTTTTGAAGCCCTTTATTTTTCAGGACTCAATCCCAAAAGCTTGCTGCTTTACCCAGCCTACTTATCTTCATGAAAAGACATAAAACCTTAAATGTTTCTCTTGAACCTGAAGGAGCACAACAGCTCCATGTCACAAATCCAGGGATCCCCATCCTTAAGCTACCTACGTGATGAGGTGACGAGAGCAGTCACAGAAGAGCATCAACATGGCCAGCAGCCTCTTGGATTCCTCTGTGTCGTTGTTCAAACACTCCAAAAAGAGTTTTAACCCTCCCTGTGGTCCCAGCTCACAGATGAAAGCCCACAGTTTGGGCAGCAGATCATCCAGGTAAGTGAGACCTATGAAAATATAAAGTGCAGGCAGTAAAGCTCATTCTGCTGCTTGTGAAAGCTCAGAGAGATGAGACTTGAAGCTGAAAGAGCCTTTTGCAAAGCAGAAGAGGAACACGAGCATCCCATTTGGCTCCCAGGCCTGTCTGCATTAAAAGGAGATGGACAATCACCAGGAAAGCACAAAATGAAGCACTGTTTGCACATCTTGAACCTTTCCCCCCTAATTCTTTTGCAGCTTTAGAAAATAATTAATTCCTCTGATCCACATCCACCTGGGATGAGAACACAACAGGGCTGCACCCATGGTCACAACAATGCACCCAAAGCTCACTGCCTGCTCTACCCACCAGACCAAAACAGTGCTGATCTCCTCCTCCACCCCTTCCCAAGACAGGCAATTTGTTCTCGAGATGTATGAAAGCATTCACTGTTCCCACCACAGAAAGATTAATATTGCCAGGCTCCCCAAAAACCCTGACTCAGGCTGAAGATGGAGAGGGAGTAAGCAAGGTTTCATGAGAGGAAAACTTGCTTTAATTTGTATTCTTGAGAGTTTGTGCTTGATCAAGTGGTCCTGAATGTTATTGATCCCACAGATGATTCAGGATGGAACAAGCCTTCCCCAGCCAGTCAATAACCTGTTGGCAGTGACAAAACTCCCAACAAATCAACAAAAAATAAGAAAATCTCTTTTTTTTTTCCTCTCCACTGGAAAGGGCTTGAGCAGCAGGGGTTGCCCTGACCTGTGAGGATCTGCAGGCGGATCTGGGTGAGGGTGGTCAGGGTGGTTTGGTACAGGACACAGATGCTGCAAACCTTCTGCACCTCGGCAGAGTCCACGCGCTTCCCTCCCACTGGCTTCAGGATGTTCCGGACTGAGGCTGACTTCTGGAAAGCTCTCTTGAACAGGTCTGGGGGCAGAAACACAGGAGGAATGCCAAAGGGCAGGGTTAGATGGGATTTTGGGAAAGAATCCTTTCCCGAGAGGGTTGGGAGGTCCAGGCACAGGGTGCCCAGAGAAGCTCTGGCTGCCCCTGCATCCCTGGAAGTGTCCAAGGCCAGGATGGACAGAGCTTGGAATAGCCTGGGATAGTGGAAGATGTCCCTGCCCATGGCCTCAAATCCCTTCCAATTCAAACCATTCCACAGTTCTATACATGCTCTACAGAACAAGGTGAAAAAAGAATGAGCTGTAAGTGCACTTCCAACCCAAACCACTGGTGATCCACGGTCCTGACTGCAGCAAATAATGACCACAGGATCCAGTGTTATGGGCAACAGCTAGAAAATATCAGATTTACAGTTATCTTATCCCAAATCCTTTTCTGCAGGACCACCACACCTCACAGGTGCAGGATCCAGCTTCACCTTGCTTTCCACATGGGAAGCTGAGCTCCCATCTTCCCTTGGAAGTCTTAAGTTTTGCCAAAAGCACTTCAGCTACTTGAGAAAACAATGAAAAGAAACTGCTAAAATAAGCAAATATTTTCCCAGCACCAAAGAAAGAGACTTGCCCCAGGTCACAGAAGCATTCCAAGAAGGAATTACAAGTAGGAGGCATCACATCCCCACCTAAGCAGCAGCAGCTACTGCAAGTAATTATTCAAAGCTTTTGGGAGAAGTGGAAAAGTCAAAGCCCTGTGAGTTTGGGAGAGAGATCCATGTAAACACACACAGACAAGAAAAACCCAAAACCCTCCAGAACTGACTTTTCATAGGAAGGCTGTTCTGAGGGGAGATTGGCTGTGCTGGCAGCTGAGCTATCTCCTGATTTTCCAGCAGTTTCTTGCTGAGCACATCACTAAAGAGGATCCGGATCATGTGGACCCCCCAGAGGTGCTGCAGCTGCTTGGTCAGCAGGGGCATGGACTCGTTCAGCCTGGAAGACAGAGCAGAGGGACAGGTTAGAAGGCAGCTTGGAATAAAACACCAGGCAATGATACTGATCCATTTAGCTCATAATCCCAACTGGAATATGCACCCACCCATGGAATAGCCTGTGCAGGAATGCTACAGTTTATTGTGCAGCTAGAACCTGAAATATCTGAGAAATTATTCTCGCTGTTCATCTCAAAACATAAAATGCATTGCAACATATAAAAAGAAATTAAAATAAAAGGAGAAGCTTCATCATCTCTCCCAGTGAGGTCCTTCCCACTCACCCATAATCCACAGTCTGTGAGAACCAGCCCAGCACAGGGTGCCAGTGGGTGAGGTTGGATTTCTTCTGGGACACATACTTCTGGCAGTAGGAGAGCATGTGGATGAGCACCCCCACAAAATGAGCTGTCTCCTCCTCCAGCACCTGGTCATTCAGGGAGCCCAGGAACACCAGATTGCCTGGAGGAAGGACCAGCACAGCAAGGCTTAAGGAGGAACAGATGCTGTGGGACAGGGGTTACAGGTGAAGTGAATCCTTTCCCAATCCCAGGAGAGGATTTGTGTCAGCAGTGATCTCAGAGGCCACCCTGCAGGAAGCCATTTCCAGCACACATCAACTCCTTAGGAGACATGTCCCTTTGGCCACCTTCCCACCAAAACCTTCTACAAATTACTGGAAGTTACAACACATGGTTATCCCAGAGTCCCAACTGGTAATCTTGCTACTTTGCAGAAATGTGAATTTAAATATGCAGCAGCATTTAGGGGAGAGAGATCTAAGTGTGCCACACTCCAAGACTTGCTCAAGGTCCAAGTGAAAAGCTGGTATGACATGGATACAAGAGCAAATCTCTGGCCTTTCTTCCCTTTGCAAAGGTCTTAAACCTTGTTTGTAACGTCCCAAAATACGCCTCAGTTATTATTTAAATTATCAAAATAACAATTAAAAATGATGAGTTGGAGGCAGCTCTGCCCCGTGGAAAAAGAAGACCTGAATCAAGACCCTTTTTCAAACCAAATGAAAGAGGTGGAGGTGCTCACCCAGCAAGCAGAGAGTGTGACTGCCCTCCAGGCACACGCAGACATCCCGGCACTGGGACTCCCGGCTCAGGAACAGGATGAACTTCCTGAAGAGATCGTGGGATTCCATCACTGCCAGGCGCTGGGAGACAGCAGGGAAGGGCCAGTGAGGCTGGGAGCAGCACATTCCCACCCCTGACCTGCCAGCAGCACTTGGCACTGGCTTTTCTTCCCAAATAAAGCAGCAAGTCCAAGCTGTTGCCCCACAGTGTGTTTGACACGGAGCTGGGCTGGGAAATAAAACCCCTGGCAGGTGAACAGGTCATGCTGGAGATGGAGCCAGATCTTTGCAATGATCTGTCTGCAAGAACACAGGGTTTGCCCATTTGGCACAAAACCTGCCTGTCTGCACCAAGCAGATTGAATTGGGTTAGTGGGCAGCCCACTGGTCACCCCCACAGAGCCTCTGCCACCCAAAAGGGTGATTTTGGCTTTGGCTCTGTCTGTGGTTATGGAAAAGGAAGAGCAAGGACATGAAAAATTCAAGCTGTGGGTCATATATGCCTTTATTATTTATTTATTTAGGTATTTTAGGGCAGTTCAGCCCATCCCACTGGTGTTAAAAACTTCCACATTAGAAATCCAGAGTATTTGTAAGGCTTTTGCAACAGAGAATTGGAACTGGGAAAGAGAAATGCCAAAGCTCTGTTCCAAGAGCTGATAAAATGGAATAACAAGTGGCCTGGTGTGATAATCAGTCCTCTGAGATCACCCACTTACCTCAGGGGTGAGAGTAGCAAGGTGAGTCATTATAGCAGGCACAGACATGACATGGATCAGGAAGGACCTCAGCAGATTGTCTGAGAACTGTGCAGCAACCACAGGGCTACAGAGAGAGAGAGAGAGAGACACTTCAGAGCTCAACCCAACCTGGGAAAGCAACACAGCCTCCAACTGAGCCATCCAGAACTGGATCCTGGGAATTCCCTCAGCAAGAACCACACACACAGGGAATGGGTTGGGTTGGAAGGGAACTTAAAGCTCAGCCCATCCCACACCCCTACCATGGGCAGGGGCACCTTCCACTATCCCAGGTTGCTCCAAGCCCTTTCCAACCTGGCTTTGGAGCATCCCAGGGAAAAGTTCATTCACTCACACTTCTGTTCTCAGAGCAAGCTCAGCCTGAACTGAACTGCACCCTCAAGTTTAGGCTCACAATAATTCCTGACTTAGAGCCACTCTAACCTGAAACAGGGTGACAGCAAAGTGAGCCATTTGCCTAAAGCAACTCCTTTCCTCAGGGTGATATTCTCAATGGCACAAAACCATTGAAAGAATGAGAAGTATTAAAAAGAAAAACCACTAAAAAAAGAAAAGTTTGGCTGCAAATCCCCCCAAGCAGCTCCAGCTGACTCACCGCAGGGCAAGGGAGAAGATGGCAGTTAAGGAACCTTTGGACAGGGAAGGTCTGGATCTTGCCAAGCCATTAGTTAGTAAAATCTGGAATGAAAAAAAAAAATCAAAATATAAAAGCCCTGTAATACTCAGAAAAAAAAAATACTACTACTCCTGAAAGGCATTAAGTTTATTTAATGCAGAGAAAAAGAACATCAGAGCAGCCTAAAATCCAGTTCTTACAAGATATTTGGCAGAACTAGAAGGGCTTTAGGTTCATAATGACAGAAGAGAGATACTGTAATGAAATCAGACACTCTGCAGGACTTATTTCCCTAGAACCTGTGCTCACAGGCTTTAAAAATTAACAGGCAGGGCTCAGAGTTTGGTAATGTAATTCTTATTTAAAAGATTCATTACATCAGTTCCTTTTCCCAGCAGAGCAGCAAACAAACCCAACCAATACAATGTGGCAGCTGCAAAGTTTGGCAAATTTATGTAGGACTTGTCCCTGTCCATATCATGATGAGGTGATTAAGCAGGATTTAGGTTCAGCAGCAGTGACAGAAGGGGAAGGGTGGATTTGGTCTCAGGTGAGGACACTGCTTTACTTGAGAAGCACTTGAGAGAACTTTACTTGAGAACTTGAGAGATTTTTGCTTTACTTGAGAAAAATATAATCATGCACAAATCACCAGCAGCTCATCCCTGAGACCCCAGCACAGAGCTCCTCAGGAGAGGGGCACAGGCAGGGCTGGGGCTGGTTTGGGTGAAGCTGGGACTGTGGCAGCTCAGACTGACCTGCAGCACGGAGTAGAAGCCCTTCTGGTTCAGGTGGCCCATGATGTTGGCACAGATGTGGTTCATGGCAGGTCTCAGGGTCTCACCTTTGGGTTAAAGCACTGGTGTCACTCCCACAGCCCCACTCTGACTCCCCCACAGGAAGGTTTGTCACTGCCCAAGCCCTCCTGGCACAAAGTCCTCGTCCTTCTACACAAACCCATCATTCTGGCAGCATTTCACACTGTATTGTTTAGGCTCTAAGAGTCTCATTTCCTCCCACTACTTGTCTGCTTTTTCTACACCTTTTTCCCACAAAACCCAAAGCTGAGAGCACAGTCCCTTATCCTCTGAACACTTCTTGTGTGGGGGCTTCTGGAATATTATAAAAATGCTGTAACAACTGTTGGTGTCCTAAGGGAAATAGCCTAATACCAAAGGGAAGAGTCTAATCCCAAGGGAATCCTTGTTTTGGGCAAACACAGGAGCAGAATGAATGTTTGTGGCAACCAATGAATCGTTGTGGCAACTGGTTTTTTTTTTTCTGCAGAAACAGAATCCCAGAATGGTTTGGGTTGGAAGGAATGTTAAGGATCATCCCATTCCAAACCCCTGCCAAGGGCAGGGACACCTCCCACTATCCCAGGTTGCTCCAAACCCTCTCCAGCCTGGCCTTGAACAGTTTCAGGGATGGGGCAGCCACAGCTTCTCTAAAACTTGTGCCAGAGCATTCAGCAGATTTTAACACCAAGTCTCAAATCAGTGGCTTAAAGATTTGGCTGCACCAACCTTTTCCCCGGAGGATTTTCCAGGTGGAAGTGTCTGTGAAGGTGACCAGCATTGTGAGGTGCAAGTTCACCAGTCTGGAGTCCTGCAGGATGTCAGGCTGGGATAACAAACAGCAGAGTTAACAAATCCACTGAGCCTTGTGCCACCTGCCAAATGCAGGGGAGAGAAAACACAAGAACAGTCCTTACCTTGAGCTGCTTGAGGAATTCACAGCAGAACCACAGGATGTCTTTGATCTGTTTGATCCAGAGGAGTGTGAGGTCCTTGGAGAGTGCCAGTGACACATACCACACCTGAGCAAGGGGGGATGCACAGAGGGATCAGGGTTTGTGCTACTGCTGGGCAGAGTTTGGGGACTGAACCCAGCAGTGGGAAAAAGATGCTCCTCTCCCCAAATTCCCACATCACCCACCCCAGAAACCAAGTGTCCTTTAACTCCTGTGGCTGCACAGAATAAAAACATCCCAGGAATACTAAAGGACTTGTCCAGACTTTCCCTGTGGAATCTCCACAGTGCTCAAGGGCTTCTGAAAGCCAAAAATTACATATTAGCAAAGTAAATCCCCACACAGAGAGTCAAAAATGACCAGCAAGCCCTCCCCACCCCAAAGCAAAACCCCTGCTGACCTTGGGCTCGTTCTCCACGTCCATGCTGTTCAGGATACAACGGCACAGCTTTTCAAACCTCTGGGAAAATCCAAAGCTGGGATTAGTTCTAACTACAGGAAGGGCTGCTCTGGAAAAGCACAAGAAGAGCTCAGCAAAGGGAGGAGATCTCTCTGTCTCAAATCAGCAAATGTTCCCAGCACATTCCCTACAGGAATCCTGATGGTTCCTTCCCTGGGAGCACACACATCACGCTGCTGCTATACAGAATTCCCTCCTTGGGAACACAGAGCTTTTTTTGGATGCTGTCCCTATAGAAGACTGCATTTGAGCACAGATTTCCACTGGATAGAGATTAAAAATCCCTCACTGCTGCTGCCATTGGAACACAGCTTTCCATTTTCCAGCTGCTTTCCTTCCAGTCAGCCCTCACAGCTTCCTGGGATCATCATTTCAGGGCTTCACTCTGAACCCACCAGTTCTGGGCGTGGTGAGAAAAGCTGCTGGGGTACAAACAGCTGCCCTGTGCCAGCACAGATCCCTGGGAGCTGTCCCAATGTACCTGCCTGGGGAGCTGGGCTGTGCCAAAATCCTCAGGCACTGCTCAGCTCCTGCAGCTGGCACCAGGAAAAACATCCATTAAAGGATGTCCCCAATTCAGAACCACTGCTGAAAAATTCAAGGCTTCTCCTGTTTCAATCCTTCAGGAAGGGCCAGGAGTCAGAGAGAACATTACTGAAGGCAAAATATATTGCAAGAACCCCCAAGATCACTGGGTAAGGAATTAATTATATTTAACCTGTCCCCAAAAGCACGGAGGGATGTCAGGGCAGTGTCCTCACCTCCTTGTCCTCCTTGGGATTGAAGACAAACAGCAGCTTCCTGGCAATCCTGAACACAGACAGGGCACTTCTTTTACTTGAGCCACATTCATTTGTCCCAAAGAAATCCTCCACCTCTCTCCTAGCAAAGAGGGAAAAACAAGGAGTTATAAAGCAATCACAGAGCAAAGAATTCCTTCCCTGAAGAGGCCCACAAGGAAGATGGGGAGAGACTTTTTACTAAGGTCTGGAATGACAGGAAAAGGGGAAATAGACTCAAACTGACACAGTTAGATGGGATATTGGGAGGAAATCCTTCCCTGTGAGGGTGGAAGAAGCTGTGGCTGCCTCATCCCTGGAAGTGTCCAAGGCCAGGCTGGAGCAACACGCGCTAGCGAAAAGCGGGGTTTGGAATGAGATGAGCTTTAAGGTGCCTTCCAAGCCAACCCAGTGCATGATGCCATGAATCCCACACACCTGATGTCCCTGTGCAGGCGGCAGCGACACAGGAACCTCCTGGCCAGGGCCTGGAGCTGCACTGCTGCTCTCTCCCTCTCCTTCAGCTCCCGCCGCTCCTCCCGCGCCTGCCGGGCCTTGTCCAGGAACTGGGCCCTGGAGGATTGGCTGGCACTGAACATGGCTGGAGCCTCCCAGGGAGCAGAGGATGCTGGCTGCAAACACCTGGGAAAGCAGAGCACACCGGTGGAGAAAACACCCAGGGAAAGGCAGCTCCTCCCTGCAGGGGAGGGGAGAGTCTGACAGTGGGATGAAAAATAAAACCCCAGTGATTGTCACGGGGCTGCAGCAGGGACACAAAAACACTGGCAGGGAATGCTTCCAGCACAGCCCACAGCCTGCTGCAGGCTGGGAGATTTTAAGTGGAAAGATAAACAAAGCAGTGGTTTTGACACTGTGCTCCACCTCCCCTCTCCAGCCTCTGTTCCTTCCTTGGTAACAGATAAGAACAATTCCCAGCCAGGGACAGGAGGCAAAGGGCACAAGGGACACTGATTTATTGCCATTCACCAGATAAAACACCCAGGGCCAACCAGAGCTTTATAAACAGCAACGAGGAGCTCACCTGAGGGGTCAGTTCTTCAAGGGAAGCGTGTGATGCTCATTTACACACGCACATGATCCCCATCCAGAGGCTTCGGGCAGCTCCTGCATGGACAAGCACATTCCCTGCGGCTGATCTGGGGACTTAGACCTTCCCTTCGGACCCGATTCACCTCAAGGAAAACGGTGAGCGGGAGGAGAGGCAGCACCGCGGCCCGGCGGCCGGGGGGGGTGAGGGATAACTCCGTGTGTGACAGCACGGGAGGACAAAGCGACCGGGGACCGGAGCAGGTGCCAGCCCCGAGAGCCACCCACAGCCCTCGAGCTGAGCTGCATCTCCCAGGACTCCAGAGCAGCCACAGAGCCCCCTCAGCCCGTCTGACATCCCTCCCGCAGACCCCCATTTCCACCCTCAGCCCCTCTGACCTCCTTCCCACAGACCCCCATTTCCCCCCTCAGCCCCTCCGGGCCCAGGCTCCC
>WBNO01019293.1:69005-103959 GCA_013400575.1 Peucedramus taeniatus | reverse complement strand
GTGAGTGGCCTCAACGGGGCAGGGGAAGCTGAGGGGGCTCCGGCCCTCGCGGGGGTTGAGGGACGCTGGCTCGGGGGGCTCGGGGGGGCTTTGGGCCGTGGCACGGGGACTGAGAGAGGCGGAAGGGCCGGGGATTGCGGGTAGCGGTCCTGCCCTGGGGAGGGGTCGGGATGAGGATTTGGGGTCCCCGAGGGCGGTGCGAGTGTTGAGGAGCGGCCCCGGGGCGGGCTGGGCCAGCCGCGGGATTGGAGAGAGGGGTCCCGGGGGAGCGAGACCCGCGGGAGTCCCGGTCCCGGTTTATGCCTGGCCCGTCCCCAGCGTGCCCCGTGGTTTTGGGGAGGGCAGGGCTGCGATTTGGGGCCGTGGTGGGATCGATCCCCTCGGGAACCCAGAGCCCGTTCCTGCCCAAGCTGCGGTGTTCGGTACCGGAGGGAGCTGGAACGTGAGCTGGGGTTGCTGCCTGTGCATCCCGGAGATGATGGGATCATCTCTAGGCCGTCCCTGCCTCTCCTGCTCCCTCTCCTGCGCCACACAATTCCCGTTCCATTGGGAGTTTCATGGCCGTGAAGCGAAAATCCTTGGGTTCGGCTCATCCCGGAGCCGTGGGAGCTGGAGGAGCAGGGGTGGAAGGGGTTAATTATCCCACCCTGTCCCATCCTGAGGGAAAACAACCACGGAGGCTCGGAGCGATTAAGGATTTAGCGGCTCTGGGGGCATTTGTGGTGCTGAGCCTCCCGTGCCTGTGCCAGTGTGACCTCGGTGACAGGAATGTGGCTGGAGGCTGCTGTGTCCGGCTGGATTTTGGTGCTCTGAGCAGTGTGGGAGGGCAGGGAAGAGCAGGAAAAGCTCCTGTGTGCCCTCCCTCTTTGCTCCAAGGGAAAAAGCCTTGAAAACCTGAGGATATTCTGCATTTTAGCACTGGGGAATCTGTTGATTTCTGCACTTGGAATCATCTGCTCCACTCGTGTGTGTTGGGAATTGCCCAATTCCATCCCAGATTATTGATGGAGTAAGAGCTTTAAGCTGTGGGGTTGTGTAAGAAATGAAAGCAGCAGCTGTGGGAAAGCCTTGGCTTTGCAGTGCAAAATCCAGCTCAGCATTCCCAGGGAAAAACCCCAGGAAAAAAACAGGGGCTGTGTCCACCAGTTCCTGAGAGTGAAACATTTCAAACACTTGAGAACTTCACACAGGAGCAGTGAAACACCTTTGGGAACAGGGGTGTCACACTGCCAGGGTGGGAGCTGCTCCTTTGAGCTGGGAGTTGCACTCTTGAGCTGGAAATCCCTTCCTTGAGCTGGGAGCTGCTCCCTTGAAGTGGGAGCTCCTTCTTTGGGCTGGGAACTGCACTCTTGAGCTGGGAATTGCTCCCTTGAGCTGGGGACTGCTCCCTTGAAGTGTGAACACCTTCCTTGAGCTTGGGATTGCTCCCTTGAGCTGGGGATTGCTCCCTTGAGCTGGGGATTGCCTCCTTGAACTGGGAATTGCCTCCTTGAACTGGGAAGCCCTTCCTTTGAGCTGGGAGCTGCTCCTTTGAGCTGGGAATTGTTCTCTTGAGCTGGGGATTGCTCCCTTGAAGTGGGAACTCCATCCTTGAGCTGGGAGCTGCTCACTTGAGCTAGGAACTACTCTTTTGAACTGGGAGGTCCTTCCTTGAGCTGGGAACTAATCCCTTGAGCAGGAAATTGCACTCTTGAAGTGGGAAGTCCTTCCTTGAGCTGGGAGCTGCTCCTTTGAGCTGGGAATTGTTCTCTTGAGCTGGGGATTGCTCCCTTGAAGTGGGAACTCCATCCTTGAGCTGGGAGCTGCTCACTTGAGCTAGGAACTACTCTTTTGAACTGGGAGGTCCTTCCTTGAGCTGGGAACTAATCCCTTGAGCAGGAAATTGCACTCTTGAAGTGGGAAGTCCTTCCTTGAGCTGGGAGCTGCTCCCTTGAACTGGGAATTGCTCCCTTGAGCTGGGAATTGCACTCTTGAAGTGGGAAGTTCTCCCTTGAGCTGGGAGCTGCTCCCTTGAAGTGCAAACCCCTTCCTTGAGCTGGGAACTGCTCCCTTGAGCTGGGAATTGCACTCTTGAGCTGGGGATTGCACTCTTGAAGTGGGACCTCCTCCCTTGAGCTGGGAATTGCACTCTTGAAGTGGGACCTCCTCCCTTGAGCTGGGAATTGCACTCTTGAGCTGGGAATTGCACTCTTGAAGTGGGACCTCCTCCCTTGAGCTGGGAATTGCTCTCTTGAGCTGGGAATTGCACTCTTGAAGTGGGACCTCCTCCCTTGAGCTGGGAATTGCACTCTTGAGCTGGGGATTGCACTCTTGAAGTGGGACCTCCTCCCTTGAGCTGGGAATTGCTCTCTTGAGCTGGGAATTGCACTCTTGAAGTGGGACCTCCTTCCTTGAGCTGGGAGCTGCTCCCTTGAACTGGGAGCTGCTCCCTTGGGCTGGGGACTGCTCCCTTGAAGTGCAAACCCCTTCCTTGAGCTGGGAACTGCTCCCTTGAGCTGGGAATTGCACTCTTGAGCTGGGGATTGCACTCTTGAAGTGGGACCTCCTCCCTTGAGCTGGGAATTGCACTCTTGAAGTGGGACCTCCTCCCTTGAGCTGGGAATTGCACTCTTGAGCTGGGAATTGCACTCTTGAAGTGGGACCTCCTCCCTTGAGCTGGGAATTGCTCTCTTGAGCTGGGAATTGCACTCTTGAAGTGGGAAGTTCTCCCTTGATCTGGGAGCTGCTCCCTTGGGCTGGGGATTGCTCCCTTGAAGTGCAAACCCCTTCCTTGAGCTGGGACCTCCTCCCTTGAGCTGGGAATTGCACTCTTGAAGTGGGACCTCCTCCCCTGAGCTGGGCACCCCGTTCCTTGCAGGAAGAGATGTCGGGAGAGAGCGTGGTGAGCTCAGCAGTGCCGGCGGCCGCGACGCGCACGACGTCCTTCAAGGGGAGCAGCCCCAGCTCCAAGTACGTGAAGCTGAACGTGGGGGGAGCCCTGTACTACACCACCATGCAGACCCTGACCAAGCAGGACACCATGCTCAAGGCCATGTTCAGCGGGCGCATGGAGGTGCTCACGGACAGTGAAGGTAAGGATTGGGATGTTCCTGGTGCCCTCCGTGTCCTTCCCGGGCAGGGAAATTCACAGGGGTCAGGGGAGCTTCTGTTTGTAGGGTTGGAAGGATGGAGGGTCTTTCCTGCAAGGGAGGGTTGGGTTTGTTCAGCCTGGACAAAAGGAAGGGTTGGGGTGGTCTAGTTGTGGCCTTCCAGTGCCTGGAGCAGCCACAAGAACAACAGAGAGAGAATATTTATAAGGCTCTGGAGTGGCAGGACCAGAGAATAGGTTTGAATTAGATATTGGGATGAAATCTTTCCCTGGGAGGGTGCTGAGGGCCTGGACAGGTTGCCCAGAGAAGCTCTGGCTGCCCCAGGATCCCTGGAAGTGTCCAAGGCCAGGTTGGATGGGTCTTGGAGCAGCCTGGGAGAGTGGGAGGTGTCCCTGCCCATGGCAAGGAGTGGACTAAATAATCTTCAGGGTCCCTCCCAACCCAAACCATGCCATTGTTCCATGATTCCAGGGTTATACAGCTGGGAAAAATGTAGAACAAAGGACAAGGATGACCTGAGTGGTTGTCTGAACAGCAGAAGGACACTAAAAAGTGCCAAAGTTCTTGTCAGGCCCAGGTGACACCTGGAGCATCTTTTCCTTTCAGAATACTGACAATAAAATTCTGAAGCCCATGGAAAAAGGTGGGGATAGTGATTAGGAATCCTTGAGTTGGGACTTGTGTGTCCTCTTGGAAGCTCAGAATGCCATTCCTTCTTCTTGTCTCCCTGCTTATAAATAAAATATAAAACATGCTCTGAACATAGGTATTAATGAGTTAAAAGCTGATTTATTAAAATGAAACAATTTTCTTGTGGAATTATTGACAGCTGGTTTCCCTAGAACAGAAGCAGTTGCAGAATGTTTAGAAAATTTGGAATTTTAATTTCACATTCCCACGTTGTGGGTGCCAGGGTTTAATTGGAAGCTCAGCTTTATTTTCACTCTGATGTTTTACCCATAACAATATTTGAGAACCTTTGTCTTTAACAACAGCCTCTGCAAAGCTGAGCCTGGAGGTTCAAACACCTCCCTTGGGATTAGTTAATTATTATTTGAAAATTTTGTTTGAATTTGCTGAAAATAGAGAAAATACAGTACAGGGTTGGACTGAGTTTTGAATGCTTTAAAACAGTCTGTTTAGAGGTTTATGATAAGCTTTCCTGAGATAAAAGGAAGTGGATTTGAAGGGAAAAAAAGTAAAAATACAGCCTGATTAGCTTGAATATTCCTGGTTTAGCCAGAAGTCTTTATATTTAAGCTGGGGAAAAGAAAGCTGTGCTGTTCCAGGTGTAATCCCACACCAGGATAAGCAGGAATGTGGATGCTGTGATTTGGGGCTCTGGATCAAAGGGTCTCTGGGATACTTAGCCTGTATACAGGCCATGGAGGTTGCATAAAAAAAGTCAGGCTGTGGGTCAAATTTGGAAAAAAAGTCAAATGGGAATCAACACTGGGTCCAGTTTGGGAAAAAAACCTGTCAAATGGGAATCAATACCTTAACTGGGAACACTGGAGGAGTGGAAATGTTGTGAACCCTCTCCCTTTGCTAAACTTGGGGTGGATCTTCCTGTCCCTCCCTGAAGCTGCTTGGCTGAATTTGATAATTCCAGACTTCCTGTGGTTGGAAATTGATTGGAAATTCCAAATTCATTTTGGAAACTCACCCTGGTGTGATCCCAGTGTCCTGGGCAGGTACAGGAGGGTTGGGACCTCCCATTCCCAGGGCTCAGAAGTTCTGGAAGTGCAGGTGCTGTTTGCACCTCAAATGTGAGGATAACTGGAGTTTCTCCCACTAAAATACCACGTTTGGGATGTAAAATCCCAAGTTTGTTTTGCTGTGACTCCCACAGTGTGTGTGTGGGATTGTTCCATGGAACCAGTTTGTGTTTTAAGAGGAATTTGATACTTCCTGTATGTTGTAACACAGACACTCCCATTGCAGCAGTTCTTGCTTTATCTCCCCTTGCCTGGAAACTGGGACAATAGCACTGGGGCTGCTAAAGGAAACACTTTTTATCTGGAATTCTTCAAAATCCTCCTAATTGGTCACACCCAAAACCTGGCACCAAACAAGATGTTTCTTAGGAAAAGAAGCCAGGCTTGGAGAGCAACTGGAAGGAGTTGGGTTTAACCAGTCTGGAATGTGGCACATGGGGTCCTGCTCTGTGTCTGGGATTCAGATCCCAGCTCCTCCTCCCAGCTGAACAATTCCAACCTGCTGCTCCTCAGGCTGGAGGAGAAAAGTCTGGGCTTCTCTGGCTGTGGGTGGCAGATTGTTTTCAGCTTAGAAATTATTGATGAACTGTAGCAAATCAGCATATTTGGAACATTTTCTTTGGATGGTAATGAGCAGGGAGAAGGATGTGAGTTTTCCAGGTGCATCCACCTGTTTCCAATTCTCTTTTTTCCCTGCTGCTGTTGATGGGGGAGCTGTTCCTGGTCCAGCTGCTGATGAGAGAGTGGAGCCTCAGGCAGTGTCCAGTGTCAGGCTCCTGTTTCAGCTGCCAGGGCTTGGTTGGAAAATGTCTGGTTTTAGCTGGAGTGTTGGGATCCTGTCCCTGAGAATTCCTGTAAGACAGAGATGGATTTCTAAAGGTGTGATGTGTCCATAGACAAAGGCAGTGAGGGGAGTGGGCTCAGGTGTGACCCCACCTGCAGAGCTGCCCCAGCCCTGGGACCCAGCACAGGGAGGATGTGGAGCTGCTGGAGAGAGTCCAGAGGAGACATTAGGATGGTCAGAGGGATGGAGGAGCTCTGCTGAGAGAGCTGGGATTGTTCAGCCTGGAGAAGGGAAGGCTCTGGAGTGACCTAAGTGTGGCTTCCAGGGCCTGAATGAGCTGACAAAAAGATGGGAAAGGACTTCTTGCAAGGGCTTGGAGTGGCAGGACAAGTGGGGATGGCTTCAAATTGCCAGAGGGCAGGAATAGATGGGAAATTGGGAAGAAATCCACCCTGTGAGGGTGGTGAGGGGCTGGGATATAATTCTCAGAGAAGCTGTGGCTGCCCCATCCCTGGAAATGTCCAAGGCCAGGTTGGACAGGGGTTGGAGCAATCTGGGATGGTGGAAGGTGGCTCTGCCCATGGCAGGGGGTTGGAACTGGATAAACTTTACATTCCCTTCCAACCCAAACCATTCCATGGTTCCATACAGCCCATGGATTCCATGTCCATGTTCCTAAATGGATCACAGGATGTTTTTGAAACACTGCAATTAAAAAAAAAATAACTCTAAAAGACTTCAGCCCACTTGTTGGCTCTGCTGTGGCTGAGTGGCAGTGGGGTCACTTCCCTGTGACTCATCTCCTTTGGGCTGTCTGGGGGAAGCAGAAGGGTTTTTAAAGCTCTTCTAGTGGTCACTCAGATTTTGCAATGCTACTGAAATGTTTTCTCATCCCCACATGAAAATGAGCAACTCTGCTTCAGTTTCACCATCTGTAAACATGAAGTTGCAGCAGATTTATGCAGCCTACGAGGAATCACAGAGGAGTTTGGGGATGGTAATTCTGCTCTCAGCTGGTCCTTTACCTTCCAGTGTGCTCCAGTGAGCTTGGGAAGGAGCTGCATTTGTGGAATATGGATGTCCTGGTTTGTTACCATGGCTTGTGCTTCCTCTTTGTCACAGAATCCCAGAATGGTTTAAGTCAGAAAGGACTTCAAAGCTCACCTTGTTCCACCCCTGTCATGGGCAGACACACCTTTCACTAAATCTCCCACTAAAATGGGATTTCTTGCTTTCCATACTCTGCACTGCCAAATGGGCTTCTTTCTGCTCTAGTTGGATTAGCCATTAGCCTGGATCAGTCCTTTGTTCTGTCATTTCTTTCTCGAGTTTGTTGTTCCAGCCTGTAAAATCACACTTGGAGCACACTTTGTGTTGTCTGTGGACAGCAGGAATGAGGGAACTGGGAAGCCTGGAGTGAGCTGCTGCAGAGTGTCTCCTTCTCCCTCAGAAAGGGCCGTGTTCCCTTTCCAGATTGAACCAAATGTTCAGACTTTTCCTCGTAATTCCATTCATGCAGAGCACAGGGGCTGCTTTAACCTACTTTCCTTATTTGTCCAAAATATGACTCCTTCCCCACAAGCGTTTCCTCGCTGCATTCCTGAGCCTCAGCCTGTGAGAGTGGCCATCTGTTCACTCAGGGAAACTCCAGCCTGGCTTTTCCAGGGTCCAGCCTGATGCCAGCAGTGAGAGGTGAAATGTGGATGCTGCACCCACAGCTTTGGTTGTAGCTCTTTTCTTTCCTGGAGATGAGAAGGCTGCAGGGAGACCTTGGAGCACTTTGCAGTGCCTAGAGGGGCTCCAGGAGAACTGGAAGAGGGTATGGAGGGACAAGACAAGGGGGAATGGCTTCCCACTGCCAGAGACAGGGTTAGATGGGATATTGAGAAGAAATTCTTCCTGTGAGGGTGGGGGGGCCCTGGAAGAGGTTGCCCATAGAAGCAGTGGCTGCCTCATCCCTGGAAGTGCCCAAGGCCAGATTGGATGGGGCTTGGAGCAACCTGGGCTAGTGGATAGTGTCCCTGCACATAGCAGGGGTGGGACTGGATGGGCTTTAAGTTCTCTTCCAACCCAAACCATTCCATGATTCTCTTCCCACCATGGTCCTAAGCTCCAGCTGTGTCACACTCTCTGCTCACGTTCCCCGTTCCATCCTCACGCTCCCAGTTCCATCGTGTCCTTCACCAGTTTGCTCTGCCAAGGCCTTTTGCCACATTCATCTCATCTTGTCCTTACTGTGGCCTTCCTGTGTCCCCAGGCTGGATCCTGATCGACCGCTGTGGGAAGCACTTTGGGACAATCCTGAACTACCTGCGGGACGGGGCCGTGCCGCTCCCGGAGAGCCGCCGGGAGATCGAGGAGCTGCTGGCTGAGGCCAAGTACTACCTGGTGCAGGGGCTGGTGGATGAATGCCAGGCAGCCCTACAGGTGGGCATGGGGCTCAGGGGGCAGCTGGGGGTGGGCAACAGCATCTGAGCAGAGCAAGGTTTTCTCCTGGTCTTCACATAGTGATTTTGGAGGCTGGGATGGAAATGGGAATTGCTTTTGTTGCCATCTGCTGGAGTCTGGGCACGTCTAGGAAAACCAGCTTCTTCCCAGAGCTGCTGGGAGTCCTGTTGTGTTCTTTGTTATGCTCTGAGGTTCCCATCTTGGGTTTGATGCCACTGTCACTGATATCCTGTCTGAGAGAAGCCTCATTCCATATCCTGCTGTTTAACTGGGCACAGGACGTTCAGTGGTAGAGAGCAGCAATGGACACCTCAGGTGCTCCCAGAAGAATGGTGCCTGGCCAGCCACAGCCCAGAAACCACCACAGGGACAGAGTGGACGCTGACCCCTCAGCAGAGATCATTCCCAGGAAATGTGGGTGTGCCCTGGGATCTGCTGTCACTCAGCTGCTGTTTGGTTCTTGCTCCCACAGAACAAGGACGCGTACGAGCCCTTCTGCAAGGTCCCGGTGATCACCTCCTCCAAGGAGGAGCAGAAGCTGATTGCAACCTCCAACAAGGTGAGAGAGACTGGGATGTGCCATGGGGAGAGCTGGGGGTATCCAGCCTGGAGAGGAGAAGACTCTGGGGAGACCTCAGAGCTCCTTCCAGTGCCTAAAGGGGCTCCAAGAGAACTGGAGCACTGGACAAGGGATGGAGTGACAGGATAAGGGGTGATGCCTTCAGGCAGAAGGAGGGCAGGGTTAGATGGGATATTAGGAAAAAATTCTTCCCTGTGAGGCTGTGGCTGCCCCATCCCTGGAAGTGTCCAAGGCCAGGTTGGACAGGGCTTGGAACAACCTGGGCTAGTGGAAGTGTCCCTGCACATGGCAGGGGGTGCTGATAAGACAGAGGGAAGGTAAGAATAGATGAGGATCCAGTCCCAGAAGGGGTCAGGAGAGATTGCAGCCCCATTGCCAACCTGTGCAGCACAGGATTGCAGCAACAGCAGTAACACCACTGAAATCCCACTGGGAATTTGTCATTGCAGCTTCTCTGTGGGGCCTTGGGCTGAGCTGAGGTTCCAGCTCTGGCTGTGCTCCCTGGAACTCATCTGTGCTTTGTTTTTTACAGCCAGCAGTGAAGCTGCTCTATAACAGAAGCAACAACAAATATTCCTACACCAGGTAAGTGACTTCAGCTGGAATTGTTGGAAGTTTTTCACTAAAATCCACTATAAAAGTTTCCTTTTTCTTCCCCCAGACCCAATGACAGATTGGTGTTGGCAGGCACTCCATTTTTTCCCAATTAATTTCAAACTGGAGTCAGAAGGAGTCTGCTGCCATCCATGGAAGGCTGAGCCTGTGCTATTTCTGTGCCAGAGGAGTTCCTCTAATCCTTAGGTGCAGCTGGCAGAGGCTCCTGGCCAAGTGCTGTCTGCATTCCCATGGACTGCAGTGTGGTAGTTGAACACAGGGAGCTCAGTGAGTGGTGAAATCATCAAACTGGGGGTTTTGTTCTCTTTCCCTTATTCCCCTATAAGTTTCATGACATAACAGTGCCCATCCAGGGTGCTGAGCTCAGGAATGGTTTGATTTGGTTGATAGGATTTTGCACCTGGGTGAAATGACCTTGGACAGTTATTCAGGGGGCTGTTGCTGTTGTATTGCTGCTGCTTCAGGTTTTCCTGCCTGTAGTAGGGAAATAATAAGAATTAATTTCTTGGGTTTGCCTCATCCCTGGAAGCAACCAAGGCCAGGTTGGATGAGGCTTGGAGCAACCTGGGCTAGTGGAAGGTGTCCCTGCCCATGGCACAGGGTGGCACTGGATGGGCTTTAAGGTCCCTTCAACCCAAACCACGCTGGGATTCTGTGACACAGGAATCTGGGGTCTCAGAGCTGTCAGTGCTCACTGCTCCCACTCTTTCCACGTGCTCTGTAAATTCCTGCTGCTGCCTCCATTCCCACAGCAACTCGGATGACAACATGCTGAAGAACATTGAGCTCTTTGACAAGCTGTCCCTGAGGTTCAACGGGAGGGTGCTCTTCATCAAGGATGTCATTGGGGATGAGATCTGCTGCTGGTCCTTCTACGGGCAGGGCCGCAAGATCGCCGAGGTCTGCTGCACCTCCATCGTTTATGCCACTGAGAAAAAGCAAACCAAGGTACAGGAAAACTGGGAATGCTCCAGCCTGGCACCCTGACAGCTGAACAGGCTGGCACTTTGTCATTGTTCAGCACCTCTGGAGGATAATCAGTGCATTGAGAGTGGGGCAGCAGTTGGAGCTCATCCTGGGGGTACAGCAGGAGCTGCCTGCTCAGGGCAGTTGGGATATCCATAAAGCCCTGTGGTATTTCATAATGCATTGAGGTATCCATAATGTTCAGTCCACCTCTATCTTCAGACAAACTTGTGCATTTAACCACGTTTTGGTTTGGGAGTTGCAAGTAGATGATCTAGGGTTGTAACTAAATGATCTCTAAGGTCCCTTCCAACCCAAACCATTCCCTGGCTCTACACCCCCATGTAAGGAAGGATCCAGCAATGGCACACCTTCCCTGTATTCTTCCCTTTCCCAGGAGAGATCTGCTTGGTTCTGGTAAAAACCCAACTGGTTGTTGCACTCAAAAGCTGGAAGCAAAAAATGTAATAGAAAGGATTGTGCCTGAAAGGATTTCTGTGCTGGGGTGCACTTAAGGAATTGTAACACTGTGTGTCAGGAATCCAAACCGAGGTAACCTGGTGCCTGCCGTGAGTGACCCTCTCTTCCCTGCCTGCCAGGTGGAGTTCCCAGAAGCCCGAATTTACGAGGAGACCCTGAACATTCTTCTGTACGAATCCCAGGATGGGAGGGGGCCGGACAATGCCCTCCTGGAAGCCACGGGAGGGGCTGCAGGGCGCTCCCACCACCTGGAGGAGGACGAGGAGCGGGAGCGCATCGAGCGCGTGCGGAGGATCCACATCAAGCGCCCGGATGACAGGGCCCACCTGCACCAGTGAGCCTGGGGACCCCCTCAGCTCTGGGGAAGGGGCTGCCCTGCAGCAGGACCAGGCAGTGCAACTTCTGTCCAGCACAGTCTGTAAATTTGGATTTGTAACAAACTCTAGGTTATTTGGGGTATTTAAATGCGGTAGTTGTAGGGCGAGGATCAATGAGGTTACTGGGCAGCCTGGAAGGGCCTGTTGAGCAGCTGGAGAAATGCCCAGAATTTTTAGCACTCTTGTCGTTGCTGTTTTGTGCTGGAGAGGAGGAGGATGGCTTCCTGTGGTTTTGGTAATGATCCTGCACTTTAAAACCAAAACAACAAACAAAAAGTCAGCCAGCCACCCTCCTTCCCTCCAGGCACTCCCTGACCCTCCTGGGCTGGGGGAAAGGCAGGGACCTGGACCCAGGGCTGCTGCACACCTCCCTGGCTCCTGGGAGAGAGCTTGGGAGTGCCTTGGGTGACTCCCTGAAGAGCAAATGGCACAGGCTGATGAGATTCTTGGAGTTCTGGGGGCAGAGGGATCCCTCAGAGCAGTGGGAGGGAGCAGGGGCTGCTCCCTCGGGTTCCCCACAGCTCTCAGGATCTGCTCCTCCAAGGGTTCAGTGGAGATTCTGCAGCACTGAGCTGGGGACACCCATCCCTGTTTTACCCCTACGGTTAAAATTCCTCCCAGAGGAGGAGAATCAGGAGCAAATTGTCCACGGTTGCTTTCCCTAGGAATGGTGTTGGTACTGGTCACTGCTTAGAGCTTCTGCCTGAGTCTGGATCTCAGCTGGGGGGTTGGTTTCCAGCAGCTCCCAGGTACCAGGAGTCACAGCAGGTTCAATCCCCCCATGCTGGGGGGTGCTGGTGGGGGGCAGCAACCCTGGTTCCCTTCTGGAACTGATCTGGGAGTGTTGCCTTGCTCTGAGCAAGGGGAAGCAGAAGCAGGCAGTGACCCAGAGGCAGATATTCCTTGTTTTACTTCATCCTGAGGCTGTTCCAAGTCCTCCCAGCCATGGCAGCTGTGTGTGGAAGGGCAGAGCATGGAGAAGGCCACTGCCACTGTGGTTTTCTACAAGTGCTTTTCTCTTGTCAATGAATATTTTATCTACCTCCTTGTCTCCTGTTGCCTGTTGTGGAATCAAGTGACAGCAGTGGTGGGAGGTGGGGTGTCATTCCATAGGGCTGGCAGCAGAGCCACAGCTGTGACAGTTCAGGTCACCAGTCCTGGGAGGGAGAGAAACCTGAGATAGGAAGTGTTAAACTTGCACTGCAGCAGCACCCGTGGGTGACACCAGAGCACTCTGCCCTGGGCTAGAGTTTCTTCTGACCCTTTCTCTGGAATATTTAGCACTGGCTTTAACAGCCACGCTCCTCTGGAGCAGCAGCTCTGTGTTCCTGCTCTGAGGATCCCTGCTCCTGGCTCAGGGCTGCTAAGGACATGGGAACAGTGTGAAAACCAAAGGTGCTGCAGCAGCACCAGCCACGTTCTTCTGTTCCACAGAGCTCGTTGGTAGAGGCTGAAACACACCAGGAAGTGGCTGTACAGTTTTGGATCATCAAGTAAAGCTCAAAGATTTCCAATTTAATCTGAGGCCATCTTTCTAGTAACCAAAGACTTCTCCACATTGCAGGCAGCTGCTGGCTGTGGCAGGTGGGGGTGTTGTACCTGTCTCCTGCAGCTGCTCATTGTTCACTGAGAGCTCCACAGTCTCCTTGGGGTTCAGCAGCTTCAGCTCTGTCCTGACTCCTCAGGGCTTCCAGTTTGAGTTGTATTTAAACCTGTTTGCAGCAGCCTCTAGGGCTGGAGCAGTGCAGAGGAGGAAGGAGCCAGTGCCTCTCCCCTCAGGGCTGGGGTAAACTGAAGGTGGGTGAGGCAGGGAAGTCCTGGCTTGCTGTTTCTCCAGCACTGTGTACTTTGACACTTACTGATGATTACTGGGCTGTTACTGGGCATCTCAGCATGTGGAACAGCCCTTGGGGGTGGAGGCTGTGTCTCAGCAGAGGGTGACAAGGACCAGCACCAGTCCTGCAGCAAACCCTGCTCACTCCAGCTGGGAGCTGCTCTCCAGCAGGCTCAGGGCACCTCATCCCTGGCTGTGCAGACCCCAGACCAAATCCAGTCCTGTGGGGCAGAGCAGTTTCAGCCCCAGGAGGTGACACCAGTACTAAGCACCTGACAGGTCACAGCTACGTGATTAACTTCTCTGTAAATAGATCCTTAACTGGCTTCAGGCTTTTCCCTTCCAGGTTATGCAAACTAAGTTCTTAAAAACCAGGGGAGGGCTGTTTTTAATCTTTGTACAGCGCTTTGTAGAGCTGTTGGTTTAGCAAAGTCACTCCAGGAGAGTTAAAGTTTCCGTTTCAGTTTTGTTACTGCATTTGTGGGCAGACTCTGCCTTAACTCACACTCCTGAGCTCACCCCTGGGGTGCTGGAGTGGTGCAGCCAAGCTGTGCTGTCCTGGGGCCTGTCCTTTACCTGCTGCCCCTGTCCTTGCTCTGGGCACACCCTGGTCATGCCCTTGCACAAATGCTCTCAGCCCTGAGCCTCGTTACTCTAAGTGGTTTTACTCTGAGCTCTCAGGTGCAGCTGGGGCTCAGGGCAGGTGTCCTGGGCACAAGCAGCTCTTCAGATTATCCTTCCCTGCCTCCCAGTGCCAGGGAGAGCAGAGCTGGCTGCTTCCATCCTCCAGCACCAGCAGTGACAGCACAGCTCAAGGGAGCTGACGAAAGTCCCCTGGGGAGGGGATTTTGTCCCCTCCCAGCTCCTGACAGGGGTGGGGCTGCACGAGGAGGGGACAGGGACCAGCCCTGGTGCCCCCTTCCCACCTCTGTCCCTGTAACACCAAAGCAGCTGCTCCTGCCCTTCCCCAAGGCAGCTTTGGATCCCCTGAGCAGCTCCTGGGCAAGGCTCCAAGCTCCCCTCCCACCTTAGAGCAAAGCATAGGTAGAACCCTTCAGTCTTAATGGAATTGTTTCATGGACAACAGCAAATTCCTGTTCTGTACAATCATTCCCCACCTGTCCAGACTTCTGCACAGAACAAGCTTCAGCTGGATTTCAGTGTATGGTTGATGTTTGCAATATGTAAGGTTGTTTTTTTTAATATAACACAATAAATTGGAAGATATTTCATATTTACATGCGAGTCGCTTTATTACGTGCTTGGAGCTCACTGGGCTGTGTGGCTGGAGGAACTTTTGGGATGAAATATCAGGTCTCCATCCTAATTCATGGCAATTTGACCTCCCAGCCCTCTCTGTAGGAGAGGCCCCAGCTGTTGGGAGTCTCTCTGGTCAGTCTGCCTTGAGAAGAGTTGTTTTTAGACCAGGGTTAATACTGCTCTGCACTTCTTGCAGTGCTCCTGAGCAGTGAGTCAAAGTACAGCTAGAGAAGCCTTTTGGCTTCTGTCCTAATCCTTCCTGAGCTCTCAGAGATGGAGATTTTACCTTGGAACTTTGGGGATAAATGTCCCTGTGACCATGTAACCAGAGTCTCCTTCTGGGAACGTTACAGCAACATCAGGGATTTTATTGATCTACAGTTGATTAGTTTTAAACTATAAAAATAGAGCCTAAAAGATGCAAGCAAACTCTCAAATCACAGCAGCCCTGTGGCATCAGAGATTCCAGGGGAGATGTGAGGGCTGGTCTCATCCTGCAGGCTCCTTTCTGTTCCCAGCCAAGGTAACAGGAACTGGTTCTCATCAAGACTTTCTGGGGGTTGACACCTGGGAGGAGAAGAGGAAGGAGCCAATAAATCAAGAATCCTCAGGGTGCCTGGGAAGAGAGGTGTGGTGGAGTTTCTATTTGATCATTGGTACATAGAGACAATTCCCTCCATCTCATCTGTAGGATGGAGAGCTCCACTTGGAATTCTTCCTTGGAGCTGTCAGCTCCTCAGAGGACCTGCCTGGGTGACAAGAAGTGCCTTCCCTCCATCCCCCAACCCATTTCAGGCATAACTTGGTTGAGAGAGGCAACAAGAGGTGGAAAACATCCCCTGAGGCCTCATTCTGCAGGTGCACATTGAGTTTGGGTCAGAATAAATTCTCTTAAGTGCCCACACCAGGAACCAGCCTTGCTCCCCCATCCCTGGGCCAATTCCTGCACAATCCCTGGAGCTGCAGCTCCCAGGCACTGTTGTGGATCACATGTAGGTGACACTGATGGGGTGGTCACCTCCTCCAGGTGACACTGACAGGGTGGTCACCTCTTGCAGGTGACACTGATGGGGTGGTCACCTCCTGCAGGTGACACTGACGGGGTGGTCACCTCCTCCAGGTGACACTGATGGGGTGGTCACCTCTTCCAGGTGACACTGACGGGGTGGTCACCTCTTCCAGGTGACACTGACGGGGTGGTCACCTTCTCCAGGTGACACTGATGGGGTGGTCACCTCCTGCAGGTGACACTGACGGGGTGGTCACTTCCTGCAGGTGGGACACTGACAGGGTGGTCACCTTCTCCAGGTGACACTGACGGGGTGGTCACCTTCTCCAGGTGACACTGACGGGGTGGTCACCTCCTGCTTTGGGAGGAGCCTCAGTCCCTCCTGGCCTCCCAGGAAGGGGTGGCTGTGCTCTCTGCAGGTGGAGATGCAAAGGAGGAAGCCCCAGGTGCCCCAGCTGAGGCCTTACCACTGTGAGCTGTCCAGTTTTGTCCTTGAAGACCTGAGGCTCTGGCCCCACGGTGAACACCATGGTCCCCTCCTTGCCGGAGCCGACGCGGAACCGGAGGCTGGAAGCACAGAACGGCCCTGGAGAGCTCTCCCCACAAGAGGCTTTACTCTAAACCCCCTTTATTTCTGTTCCCTGGGCAAATCTCGTTAGAGGAGCAGATCAGAGCCTCCAGCTTAGGTGAATTTCCTAAACAATTGCATTATCCCAGCGAGCCCAAGGGGTTGATGAATGGAACAAGGCTGCCCAGCCCGGGCTTTTGAGTGTTCCTGGTGCAATTAAGCACTGGAAGCTAAGCAGATCTGACCTGCAGGAAAGCACTGAGCACACCAAATCTAATTAGAGCTGAAACGCAAAGGCCAGGCTGAAAAGCTGGAGCAGAAGTGCAGGTTTCACCTGCCAGCTCCAATTCCCACAGAGGCTGGAGACATGGATTGCATCCACCTGCCAGGAGCTCGGGGCTGGCACTGGGAGGAATCACATTTTGGGCCTCCTCAGTCCTTCTGGGAGAGGAGCATTTGTCCTGAAGTGACCCACAGCTTCCCAGCTGGCTTTCCTGAGGCTAATGGGATCTCCTGTGGAACCACTAAAGCCACGACCTCACACCCAGGTCACATCAGAAAACTGAAAAAAAAAAGTGGGTTTAAAGTGAAATCACCTAGCAATAAATTGGGTTTAGGCAGGTGGGGCATGGGCAGCTGTCAGAGCAGAGCAGCACCCCTAGCAAGGTACAAGGACCCATTAGCCTGGGAAAAGCCTGGGAAAAAGGTTGGAATGATTTTTAATATATTTTCTCCCAGTGCATCCCATCTCCCTGTGCCTCTGGAAGTCACAAAAACAGAGTTGCTGCTGCACCAGACCTGTCCAGCTTTGGGCACTGTCTGCTGGGGTGATGTCAACAGTCTTGACCTAGTCCAGGCCTAAAAGGTTTTCTCATAAAACTGAGCCTGCCCAGTGCTACCCACCCACCTTCCTGCCTTCCTTACCTTCCCTTCACCACTTTAACAAGGCTTTGCTTGTTGGCCAATATGCAGAGCTTGGTCACTGTCTCAAAGACGTGCTCACACTGCAGTATCACATCTCCCTGGAAACAAAAAAAAGAGAGGTAAAGTCACCTGGCATCACCCCAGCACCTGATGGTGCAGAGAAACTCCTTTGGAATGCCAGAGCAGTGACTACAAACAGAAGTGATCAATTTAAACACCCTCTCCAGGGATTATTTAGGATTTATTTGGTCTAAAAAAAGGCAGGAGCGTGTCCAGAGAAGGGGATGGAAAATCAGCCACACCAGGAGGGGCTGGGGGAGCTGGGGGGGCTCAGCCTGGAGAAAAGGAGGCTCAGGGGGGATCTTCTCATTCTCCACCATTCCCTGGCAGGCTGGGATTCCAAGTGAAAGTTTTCATGTTGAGACAGCAAGAATGTAAAGGCCTGGCTGATTACACACTGAATAAACATCAGGAATTGTGTCACTCCAGGAGTTTATAGGATGGTGTTGGAAGCATCAGCCCCATGACCTCTCTTTAACCAGCATCCCAATTTCCTACCTTCTGCTTGTTGTCCTCAGGAACATGAATGACCATGATCCCATCACTCAGGTTACTGGTGGAGATCCCTTCAAAAGAACCCCAAAATCAGAGGGAAACCTACCAAACCCAGCTCCACAGCACCCTCAGCTCCTTCCCCCAGGAGAAGCAGCTCCAGCCCCACGTGGTTACATGGGAAATCACATTCCTGAAGGAGGGCTCTGTCCTTCCTTAGAGTGAAGAATATTCCCATTCTTAGAGCAAAACACACAAAGCTCCTACTTTGATTAATCTGAGTTTCCAAAATATCTTCTGAAGGTCCCTTTATGTCACCCATTATCCACAGCACAATTCCAACAGTGGTGATTTAAATCCCTGCATGAGCTGTTTGCTCCAAACCTTTCCCTGGTGCCTTGGTTTTGGTAACAGAAAAGGGAGAAGGATCCATTCTACCCCTGAACTGTAGTTCCAACAGTGCCAGGATTAAAAAATATCCACAAACCAGGGGAGGAAAGGTTTGGGTTATTTTTTCTCCCCTCTATGTCAGCACAAAGTGATGTCCTCCTGCATTTAAACATTCCAAGGAGCTCTTACTCACAAAATCATCCTTCAAGGCTTTGTCCAGCCCCCAGGAAAAGAGGGACAGATCATTCAAATATCTTTGCAAGACAAAGTCTCAGAATGTCATCCTTCCTAAAGGATGCCTGGCAGGACAGGAATCCCCACAACAACTCACAGAATCACCATGGAGTAGTTTGGGTTGGAAGGAACATTTAGGATCACCCCTTTCCACCTGTCCCACTAGTCCAGGTTGCTCCTAGTCCCACCCAGCCTTGGACAATGACTCCCAGTGGTACCTTTCAGTGTGGAATACTCGATTTTCTGTTTGATCTTGGCCATCTCCACCACGTAGGCCGAGCTCTGGGTCAGCACCAGGAGCCGCTCCCGCGCCTTGAACCCGTTCCTGTCATATTTTACCACGGGGGTCACATACTGAAAACAACGAGTTGGAGTCAGCATTTCCACCACTGCAACCTCCTGCTCCAGGGATTTGGATTTTCCTGACTGGAAGCAGCTCAGTGAGGAGCAGCTCTGCCCATGGAGCTGCAGGCCCCAGCTGACAGGGATCTGGATTCCCTACTCTGGGAAATTCAGGAGGCAGAATCATGGGATTTATGGGGTCCCTGTGCCCCCTATGCCATAACCATGGGAAGTGCAGGGACACTCCAGCTCTGCTCCTGCCCTGGACAGGGCTAGGAATGTTCTTTAAGCTTGCATTAAAAGGAATCTTAAATAACTTTTAATTAGGTGTATTTTGAGACCTGTCTCTAATTTAAAAGCAAGGAAATGGTGGCTCTGCTGCTCTTCATCAGCCCCTGTGTGAGGAACAACCTCCAGGACTCCAGTAAAAGGAATTCCAAAAGTTCTGTCCTTCCCTTACCTTGATGTTCTCCCCACGGATGAGCTGCAGCACTTTGGGGTTTAGGTCATTCTCTTCTGAGGAGCAAACCAGAAAGAGAAATTGGGTGTGGGTGCCAGAGCCACAGCCCCAGACAGACACTCCCCCCTCGCAGCAAACACCAGAGAGCTGGTTTAGCTGCTTTCATCCCAACTGGCTTTTTCCCCTTGGAATGCTCCCTTCCAAAGTGAGGGTGGTCACCTCCAGCTGCTCCCAAACCCATTCTGGTGACTTTTCCTGCCTGACACATAAATTCACACCAGGAGTTTCTGCCTGTTCTTGGGTCTGCTGTTGGTTCAGACCCTGGTCCATCCCATCCCCCAGGGAATTCTGCTCAGTTTTATGGCTTTCTGTCCCAGAGGGATCCCAGTACCCCCATTCTGAGAACAATCCAGCAGTGATGTCACATCACTTGATGTGACAGGGAGGAACTCCAAAGGCAGGTGATGCTGCCTCTGCCAGGAGGGAATTTCTCTTGGAAAAAGAGTCTGTTTGGTCAAGCAGGAATTTAACAGAGCCAGGAGCTCGTGGCTGAGGCCTCCAGGGCTTGGCTGCACTCACTCAGACGGGTCTCCAGGAAGGGCTGGCTGAGGCTCTCCAGGTATCCCTCCTTTTTCCCACTGAAAACAGCACTGGTCACCACCTTCTGCTGCAGCTGGTGGGAGAAGGAACAGCCTTTACCCCCAGAATTCCACCACTGGGAACATCAGCAGGGACAATGCAAACACTGCTACTCCACAGCATCCCTCTGCTCACCCACTGCCCACCTGACTCATGGAATCTTGGAATTGTGCTGTTTTTCTTCCAGCAGCTCTGGGTTATTCCAGGAAAATCCTACAGATTTTTGATATTTATGGATCTTTTCCAATTATATGGAGAGCAGATTTCATGCCATAGATTAAGCCCCACCTGTCTGCTCTGCCCATTATGAGGGACACTGGGGGAAATCCCTGGCTCCAGGAGTTTGCTCTGCTGTGATGAGAGACTGATTGGAGCAGCAGGATGAGAAGGTGCTGCCTGTGTCCCAGGTGATCCTCAGGGATCCCACCTGTTAGAACCCCCACATTTGCATTCCAGGGCTTGGTTACCTGCACTTTCCTCTCAGCAGTGAGCCCTCGGCAGTATTTCCTCACCAGGTTCCTCAGGCAGATTTTCCGGAGCATTTCAGATGTCTGCATTAAAAAAAACAGGAAAAAATAAAGTAGGGAAGTTGTACAAACAGCTCTGCCTGTGCCATGAGCCTAAAACCCCGTGGGATTAATTTTGTCTTTATTACAGCTCGTGAGTTCACTTTTCTCTCAGTGCATTTTCCCTTTTTATTACTTAAACCAACAGGGAGCTTCCTCATTTCTCTTGGAAAGACCAACCACTGTGCTACTCCACCCATCCCCACCCAAACACAGCAGATTTTGGAGTTTTCCACAGGCTCTGAACAGAGGATGAGCCAGCAGCAGATCATTTTCTCCCACCCAGAATGTGCACACACATGGCCACCAAACAGGGGCCACCTCCACCTCTCCCAAAGCCTCCAGAACCCCTCACCTCTTCCAGGATGGAGGGAGGCTGGAGCCAGCTGTTGTCCAAGACATTTTTTGGGAGGTGGTCTCGGAGCTTCATCAGGTAGTGGTACTGTGAAAGCCTCACAAAGTCCCTGTTCTCTGGGCAAAGGGGTTTCTTCCGATTGATGAAACCGTTTATGAACCTGCAGAAAATATCCCATGACCTCCAGAAATCCATGGAAATGAGGGGAGGGACAGGCTAAGGATCACTGGTGTTAGCTCAGGTGCACTGAGGGTCAGCCATGGGAATCTCAAGCTTTAGAATATTCTAAATATTAACAGGTTTTACCAAGTTCTCTTGGCCAAACCACAGCGCTTTGGAGTTCAGAAGGAATTATCTCTACTTCAGGGTTTAGGGGAGTGGAGAGGAAGGATGAAGGGAATTGAGGGGCATGAGAAAAATTAGGAGGAAATTCTTCCCTGTGAGGGTGCTGAGGCCCTGGCACAGGGTGCCCAGAGAAGCTGTGGCTGCCCCTGGAAGTGTCCAAGGCCAGGTTGGACAGGGCTTGGAGCAACCTGGGATAGTGGGATGTGTCCCTT
This sequence comes from Peucedramus taeniatus, assembly GCA_013400575.1. Lineage (NCBI taxonomy): Eukaryota > Metazoa > Chordata > Aves > Passeriformes > Fringillidae > Peucedramus > Peucedramus taeniatus. The sequence continues at coordinate 83,212 of WBNO01019293.1, read as the reverse complement.
TGGCAGGGGGTGGGACTGGATGGGCTTGAAGATCCCTTCCAACCCAAACCATTGTGGGATTCTTGGCTGGTCAATATGGTTGGGACAGTTACTTCCTGATGGTCTGCACTGCCCACGTCCTCTTCTTGGCCGCCTTCCGTGCCAGGGCTCCTCTCCAACAGGCCTCCAGCTTGATTGCTGCAAGAGGGAATCTGTCCTGGGCCTTGGCCTCCACATTCACCCAGCAGAAGCTAAAACTGGTTATTTTGCAGCTCTAAAAACCAGCTGGTGGGAACAGCAAGTTTGGAACGTTTTCTTCTCCGTGGTGGATCGAGTTCCACCTGTGCTGTGGGGCTCAGCATCAAGGCCAGGCCTTGCCCCTGCTCTGCTGTCCCTTCCCACAGCCCAGAAAGCTGCTTTGTCTCAGCCTGCTGGGATAAGAGGGTTTTTTTCCCCCAGCAGCTGAGGATCAACCCCCAGCTACCCCAGAATGTCCCCTGTGTGTGACAGAAGGTGCTGCTGCTGCTCAGAGCTGCTCCCACAGCAGCTCATGGTGTGAGGGTCCAAACAGAACCAAAGGAGCCTCTGGAAAAGCTCTGGGAATGCTCTGGGTGCAGCTGCCACCTCCAACAGCCCCAAGTTCTGCCCATAGCACCACGGATTTGGGACCTCCCAAGGCTCCAGGCCCTGTGGAAAGCCCAGCCCTGAGAGAATCCCCCATTGCAGAGCCTGTACCTGCTTTCCTCTTCTTCTGGTACGCTCTTTTCCCAAGGAATCCTTTATATTTGGCCTGGAGTCTTGAAACTGGAAAGAAGGCAGAGACATCACTGGCACCTGCAGGGTCAGGGTGGTGAGGAGCTGAGGTCCTGCCCTCCTCCATGGCACAGGAGACAGAGGGGACACAACACCAACAGGGCCAGAAGCAGCTCCTGTGGGTACCATGCCCTTCAGTTCTGCTTCTCAAGGAACAGGTACCCCCAGGATGAGACAGAAGAGACCCCAATCCCAAGGGAAAGGCTCTTGGTGCATCTGGGTATGGACAGGGAGGTACTCATAGGATCAAGGAGCTCCAAAGGAGTCCATATCCACAGCCAAGCAGGGATTTCCCCCCAGCCTGGAGCAACTTTACTGGGTTCTCCACGGATTCTGAGAGCTATGCAGATCACCAGGGTTGGGAGAGACCTTAAAGCCCATCCCATTCCACCCCTGCCATGGGCTGGGACACCTTCCACCATCCCAAGCTCCACCCAAGCCAGAGGCAGGAAGAAGGCCCCAGACCAAGGGAACTGGAACCTTACTCAGCAGGTGCTTTCTGTACTCAAAGGCATCTTCTGTGGCAAACAGGGTCTTTGGGAAACGGATGAATATTTTGGTTCTGAAAAAGAGACCAGGAGCAGGTTACCCATGGTGAGCCATCCTTCCTGAGCAGGCTCAGAGCCCCCCAAACAGCTGTAATGCCACCCAAGCCTGAGCTGCCTTGGGCTGCCCAGGGAAGCAGGAGAAGCTGGAGCCCTAACCCAGAACCAGAGGAAGTGAGGCTGGATTCAAGCTCCCATGGAAACAGGTAAAAATAATGAGGAAATTTGTGCATCTGGGGGTTTTATCTCTCTCCTTGCTCCCATCACAGACAGGACAGAGGATCCAGGAGAGCAAACACTGAGCAGCCAGAGCAAGGAATTTACCTTCCTAATTTGTACTCCTCAGGCTTGTAACCAATGTGCTTGATGAGTCTCTCCACACCCTCTGCTGCTGGCCCATGCCAGTGTGGCCAGGTAGCTGGACAGAGACATTTGTACCTGAAAGACCAGCAGGACATCAATGCAAACAACCTGAAGTTGGAGGAACCCCTTCCTGAAACCACCCCTGAAATTCCCTGCTTCACTCAAGGCAGAAGATACCAACACAGATCAGAACGATGCAGACAAGAACAGGCAAAGGGTATTTTTGAAGCAGAAGGGGTTCTGCTGACAACTCTCACTACTGGACTGGAGTTTTGCTTGCTCTGCAGCCCTCAGGAGGGCAGGATTCCCTGGCCAGAGGGGAAGCAGCTCCCTCACCTTTGCAGGAAGAGCTCGTACTTGCGCCGGTAGGCGAAGCCGGCGCGTCTCACCCGCAGGTGCTCCATCAGCCCCAGGTACTTCACCTGGTGTCGGATCAGGAAATCATCAAACTTCCCTGCAGCAAGAGGGGAACACACTTCCACTGGTCAGTTCTGCCTGGGGAAGCTCACCCACATCCCCACTGTGTTGGGGGAAATCAGGAAGGAACCAAATCCCCAATTACCCACGGGGACGAATTTGCTGCCAGCTTAACCAAGCTGTTTAAACACAAACACACATCCACAACATACACACACTGCACCCTGCCCCAGAGAAATCCCTCTGTCCATTCCTTGGACTCAGCAGAGCCTCCAGCCCCAGCCTTACCAGGCTCCTTGTTCTCATTGGGTTTGATGCAGCGGATGTAGGAGGGCTCCTTGGACATCAGGATCTCGATCAGACTCGTCAGACTGTTCTTGAACTGGGTTGCAACCTAAAACAGCACCAAAAGGACTTCCTGAGCTCTGGAACTCCTCCCTGCAGGAAGGCAAATTGACTCCCTGCATCCAGTTTAAACCTGGAAGCAAAAGCTGATGGTGCATTGGCAGCCTGGAGTTTTTGGAGCGTGGTGAGTTGTGCCAGTGCTGAGCTGGAGCAGTTGAGCCCTGGCCATGCAGCTGGACACACCAGGCAGCCCTTCAGAGCCCCCTGCTCCTTGGGGATGTGTTGTGGGATGTCACTTTGCTGGCTGCTGTCTCAGCAGCACCAATGTTCCTCTGCCAGGGAGCTCTCAGGGGTGGATGGCAGCAAAAACATCCACCAAGTGCAGGAATCCCAGAATCTCACAATTTATAGGGGCCCTAGCCCAACCCCCTACCAAGGCAGGGTCACCCAAAGCAGGTGACACACAGGAATGTGTCCAGGTGGGTTTGGAATGACTCCGGGCCCTCCCTGGGTAGCTCCATGGAAAGTTCTTCCTCAGGGTGAGGCAGAACCTGTTGTGTTTTAGTTTATGTTGTGTTTTAGTTTATGGCCATCAGGACTGAGGAAGGGATCAGTGATTAAACCAAGGCCTGTGGAGCTGAGCTGATACTCAGAATTCAGACTAAAGACAGAACTCACAGTCTCTGGCCTCCTCCTGTTGTCCAGTTCTGACAGGAGGAAGCAATCCCTGATGATGCTGTTCTTGGAGTTGCACAGCACCTAAAACAGGAGGAGATAGAAGTTGCACTATTGAGCAGCCCTTCTTCTCCTCCTGGTAACTCTACTCCTGGGAACTCTACTCCTCACAGCCCTGAGAACATGTACAGAGATGCCTAAAGATCAGTGCTACAGAGAAAAGGATGTTTTTATTTGCTACAGAGAGTAAATAAAACTTCTGCACCAAGCAGGGGATGTAAAAGAACAGCATCCCTTTTTTTGTGCTTACCTCCTTCAGGTTTCTGTACAGCAGATCATTATTCTTCTCCAGAAATCCTGACAAAAATTAATTAAAAGAAAACAAAAAAGAAAATCTGAACATTCACACCCTCAAAATTCTCACTACAGCCACATTTAGGATTTCCAGTGGCTGCAGAGGGCAGGTATTTTGTAACTCCTCTTCCCATCAAGTCACCATCACCCACAGCAGTTCAGGAGCTCAGGAGCTCCAGCCTGGCAGATCTCACTCACCCACAGCACAGTAGGTGACCTCTCCTGCGTAGTGGAGGAGGCGGAAATCCACCCAGTCGATCGATTTCCGCGTCTTCTGATCCGCCAGCTTGCGCCTGCCGGGGGAAAACCCAACAAAACACCAGGAGAAAGAGCAGCAGAGAGATTCCCTCAGCTGGGGGACAGCTGGAAATGTGGTGTTTGATCCTATTGATGGGGCTCTGACTGGGGAGTTATGGCCCTTGAGCAAACCATCATCTCTCCCTGCTGGCAGCTCCCACAAACTCCTGAGGATACTGGGATCTGCTCATGGCCATTTGGCAGTGAGCACCCTTTCCAGAAATATTAAGGTTTCTTCCCATAACATCAATTTAAATACATTTTTACTGCTTATGTGGGGGGGAAAAAAACACCAGCTCCCTCAACCCCAAAGCAAACCCAGGGGGAAAGGATTTCAGACATTTTGCCCTAGAGCAAGAACCCAAATACAAAGGAGGAATCCAAATGTTCAAGAATAGCAGGAATATTTTAGAAAGCAAGGATTCCTGGGGGAAAAGAAAGAGCCCCACAAGGAAGGAAAAAAAAAAAAAAAGAACCAAACAAGAAAAAAGAGCAACTTCACAGTTGAAGTTTCAGCTTTGTAAGCAGTCACAAACAGCAGAGCTGAGTGTCACAACAGCACGTTCGTGTATCAAAGCTCCTTCCAAGAGCAGATCCCGTGGAAGTAGCTCCAGCACTTCTATTTAAAGCTTTTAATCAGGCAGAACAGCATTAAGGCACATTGTGGTGACAAGGAAGTTGGCTACAGATTTTCCACTTGGCTGTGGTGGAGTTCAGAGCTGCAGGAACAGTGACAGCTCAGCGCTGTGACTCTCAATTGATGACTTGTCACAGCCCTTCAGCAGCTTCTGCAGGGAAGTGCCAGCACAGCCCGGCGCCAACGCGCTCAGCTGCCACCAAAATGGGATCCAAACCCCCTCCAAATGGAGTATGAACCAAAATGTCACTCATCTGGGGGAGAGGAGCACGAGCATTTTCTCTCCTCTTTGTACTCCAAGCTCACACAGAACAAGATGGGTGTAAATATTTACATATCCCCCCTCAGCCTCAGGCATTCAGCTCCTGTCACAACATCAGCTTTTCCTGGAGTCCCTGGGGACCAAAACCATCTATGGCCAAAGCCATTTAACTTTCCTGGGCTAAAATCCTGGGCCAAATCCCAGGAGCCCCTAATTGTGGAGTGGAATGACAGACTCAGAGCTCAGCATCAGAGCAGTGAAGAGCCAGAGCCCTGCTCACACCTCCCAGCACCCCGCATCCACCAGTGGAGTTTTCCAACATCAAACACTGGATGGGTTCTCTGATTCCCTGTGGGACAAGGCAGAGATTGTTCCCTCCCCAGCCCTGGCACGGATATGGGATGGGAAGGGTGTGGGATAGGATACAGAGGGTAAATGCATACGTCACAAAGTGGGCATGATCTCCTACTTTCTCTTCCAGCTTTTCCAAGAAGCTCAAATCAGTCGCTTCCCCAGGCCGTAAGCATTCCTCATCCTGGAACAGCAGGAACTGGATCAGAGCTGCTCTGAGCCCATATTCCCTCCTCAACAACAGCATTTAGGACAACTTTGACCCACAAACCCAAAGCTCCATTGCAGGGGGAGCAGAACATCCCACACTTTTAACTCCCCTCGAAACAGGATCCTCTGCCTCATCCTCTGGGTGTTTGTTACAGGAATCTGTGTTTATGTTCTGGATAACACAGACCCATCCCATAATTTGAGGGGAAAATGTGATTAAGAACCATTAGAGCAAGGCCTGCATTTTAATTTAGTACAAACTCTGTTCTTACCAGGATGGAGATTATTCCTTTGTGCTTCTGCTCAACCAAGTCACAGATGATTTTGTTGTTAAAATATGGGATTGGTTCCCACTGGAAAAGGGAAAAATGAAGAACAGTTTTAGACGAAGACCTTTTCTTTGCAATTTTTAAAGTTCTTTGGAACTTAAATAAGATACAGCCTCAGATCCCACTGAAATGAGTGGTGTGAATTAGGATCCACTGAGGGAAAAGGTGACAGCACAGAGATCCATGATCCCACTCCAGAGTTCTCCTGCTTCCAGCAGCCCACACCATCCTCTTATTCTCTACATAAATCCTCTCCATCTTCCCATGTTTTACACTGCTGGAACCCCTCATACTCCAGGGACATTGTCACTGCTGAGCACCTGAGTTTTGGGGAAGGTCCTACTTCTTCCTTAAATGATGTCAATTAAACCTGGGCTAAATTGCACTTCAAAAGGGCTACAGAAAGAGACCCCTGCAAATCCTACACTTCCCATGGGAACAATAACAATCTAAAAAAGCAGGATGACTTTCACATTGGTGATCAAAAGCACTCAGTGTAATGGCAGTTCAAAGGGAAGGGGGAGGGGGAAATAGAATTTACCTCAATGCCTTCCAGTTCATATTCCTCCTGCTCTGCCTTCAGGGTCATCTCAATCAGCAGCTGCTGCAGCTTCTCATTGCAGTAATTAATGCAGAACTGCTCAAAACTTCAGGGAGGTTAAATGAGCAGCAGGTTTGATGTGTTCCAGGGGCAGTTTTGCTTTTTCCTCCACGGACCAAACCACTCATTCCCATAGAGACCAAACTCCCATTTCCACAGGGACCAAATTCCCCGTTTTTACATGGACCAAACCCCCCATTCCCACACAAACCAACCCACCCCTTCCTCCCACACTGTTGCATCACAGCCCAAGGCAAAGCTTTTCCTGGGGTCCAGCAAACCCCTGCACTCAGGTTTTAATGCCCTGTACTGGGCTGAGGGCACACTCAAAAATCCATGCAGGATTCTCCTGTACCCCCAGGTCACCCCAAATCCCAGGAATTACCTGTTTGTGTCCAGCACTTCAAAGCCATAAATATCCAGCAGGCCAATAACTGTTTTCTGAGTCGAGTCCTGTCAAAAACAGCCCTGCTCTGCCATTGCTCCTTCCCTGCAGGTGGCTGCTCTCACCTCAATTTCAGACTTTCTCTTTCAGAGAAATCTCAGTGGAGAAGCCACTTTAAGGCAGGTAATGAACTTCTAAAACTCTTTAACAAGGAGTAGCTAAAGGGTTTTGCAGCTCAGGGCTGGGGGATGTCCCAGCAGCAATTATCCCACACCCCAGGTATTTGGTGATGGGGGTTGTGGGGCCTCTCTGGAGAAACTGCTCAGCATTTTAGGAGCATTCAGGACCCCAGACGAGAAACCAACCTTGTTGGCAAGAGAGCCATTGATTTTGTTGACCAGCCATGTGAAAGTCCTTCCATAAATTGCTTTTGCCACGGCGTCCCGGGCATAGAATGCCAGGTCCACATTCAGTGGGCTGAGCACCTGGAAATAAAGATATCCCAGAGAGGATGAACAACACTAGGAAGGAAAGCAAACTCCTGCACAGCCAGGTCACATCTGGGGCTTGGAGAAGCAGCCACACTGTCCTACAGCACAGCACAGCCACCCCTGGACTGCAGCTGCTCCTGCAGGGGGTTAGAATGGGATCATCTTTAAGGTCTTTTCCAACCTAAACACTCTGGAATTCCCTGATTTTCCCTACAGCTTTACTTTCCATCAGTGTTCCTTCAGTCTGGTGTATCCCCACCTGCTAGAAGGTTTGGGGCACTACATTTTGGTGAGTATTAATTTAGACAAAGCAGGAAAATATTCTGACCTCATTTTACTTATATATTATTAAAATAAAAATATAAAATGATAAAAGAGTGTTTTTTACCAGTGTTTTCTCTGCTTTTGCAGCCCAGTTTCCCAGGAAGCACCATGGACTAGGCAAGGGGAAATTGTTTGGCTCAAATACAAGTCCCTGTTCCAGCTTTTTAACAGCTCCTGCCTTGTTCAGCAATAAAATTCAATATATTTTAGTTTAATGTCTTAGGCTGGAAGAAGGGGATGTGGAGGAGGAGAGGGACAGTCAAAGGGATCTGTTTCACACTCAGAACTGGCTCCTCACCCACCCCCCAGCTGGGAATCTCCCAGATTAATCTGGGACCACCCAGAACTCCCTGGTACCTCCTCGGATCTGGCTTCGATCTTCCTGTGGGTGAGAGCTTCCTGCAGGATGGACAGGTGAGCACCCAGGAGCTGCAGGGAGAGAAATATCTGCACTCAGAGCACAGCCACAGTCCCTGATTAAATGAGCAGCACTGTGTGATCAGCAGGGCACAACCCCCAGCCCCTCCCCAGCCACCCCCATCTCGGAGCCACAGGAAATTTCAGGGAGAAAACTCGAGGTGGGTTACAACAAGAGCTGGGCATTTTTAGAGTCATCCTTGTGCTTTTGGGAAGAAATATTTTGTAGCAATAAGAAAAATCCCATCAAGGTTCAGGTTTTCCTCCTAGCACTGGGAATTCTGACCCGATCTGGGCAGAGGCACCTTGGAAATCCACTTGATCTGGGAGCCGTCGCGGATGATGGCGTGGCCATTGCTGTCCTCCTCAAACTGGATGTTCCCAAGGTGCAGGACACTGGCAACAATTCCAAAGAGATGCTGATAATGGGAGATATTCCATTAGAACACGGCTCCTCACAGCCCTGCAGGGTGGTGCTGATCCTTCCTATCATTAATTAACAGAATTTTGGCTGGGCTGAATGAGGAGAATCAGAGGATCCAGTACCACCACTGGCATCCTGCTCTTCACCACCCACTCCCTCAATCCCACAGAATCATGGAATGCCAGAGTGGTTTGGGGTTGGAAAGGAACTTAGAGATCATTTAGTTCCACCCCTGCCAGGGCAGGGACACCTTCCACTATCCCAGGTTGCTCCAAGCCCCATCCATCCTTGGAGACTTCCAGTGATAGGATAGCCTCAGCTTCTCTGGGCAACCTGTGCCAGGGACCCAATTTCTTCCCAATATCTAATCCAAACCTACTCTCTGAGAGTGGGAAGTTATTCCCCTTTGTTCTGCCACTCCAGACCCTTGTCCAAAGTCCCTCTCCATGTTTCTTGCCGGCCCCTTCAGTCCTGACCACCCAAAGTGTGTCCTGTTCCACCTCTCACCCCTCTCCACAGCTGCTCCCATCACTTCAGGAGAAGAGCAGTGTCCTCCTCTCTGAGATCCCTTTGCTCAGTCCCTTTTAACAAGCAGTACCTCGATATCTTTTTCAGCGAAGTCAATGATGGAAAAAGCTTTCCGGACTATTTTCCAGTCGTTCTTGTCATTGATAGAAAACACTTTGGCACATCGACCCTTGGCAGCAGAAGAAAGATGAATTAATACCATTAATTGGTAAAGAACTTTTATTATCAGCAAACACAGATACTTCTGGGCACACTGCTTTTATTTGCAGTTCCCTCAGTGAGTTTTTTCACTGTTATTAATCCTGAGCATGGCTCCTCTGATCAAATCTTTCCATTTATACTGGAAACTCCAAATAAATCAAACCCCTGAGTGTGGAGAGCATCACCACAAATTGACTGAAGCTGTGCAGAGCTCGATCTTCCAGCCATCCTTTATTTTTAGGGTAAGGATACCTTCTGCCCAAGCTGCATTTTCCATCCCTACAATTCCTGATGAGCCCCAGAGCAGCTGCAGCTCCCACTGACCTGGATGAGGTACGTGTACTTCTGGGGGTTGCGCTCCAGCCCGAGCCAGCAGAGCAAATCCTTGTCTCCCCCTTCCAGCAGCTGGTAGAAAATATGGAAATTCCTCTCTCCGTGGTTCTGGTGGACAACTCGGGATTTCTCAATCAGGTAGCTGAGGATGTGCCCTCCCACTGGAGCTCCCTGGCAGAGCAAAGCAGGCAGATCAACACCAAAAATACCAATAATCCCTGTGATTGCTGTTTCTTTACTCCCAGGAATGAGGAACAGGCTCAGGAAAAGCCAAATTCTGCTGTCGTTTATCTGCCACCTTTTTGTTTAAGAGTGTCCAGCAACAGTACAAGGATTTGCTGTCCTGTAAAAGTAACTTGAGTTTTAAAACTGTCTATCAGCTTTCTGTGGAGCACTGCCAGGATTGCCAGCAAGGCTGGAAGTTTCCAGGATGGATAACCAGTGACCTGCCCTGCAAAATGCAAGATCTGCAAAAACAGGGTCAGAAATGTGCAGGGTAAGAATGAATAAATCCTGGGCTGCCTGCTCAGCACCCAGGAGGTTTCTCAGACACAGCTCCTTTTCCCAGTGCTCCACTGAGCCTGTCCTCACCTTAAAATCAAACTGGATATCCATGTACTTCCCAAATCTGCTGGAGTTGTCGTTGCGCAGGGTTTTTGCATTCCCAAAAGCCTGGGGGCAAACAGAGAGGGAAAGTCACTTCCCACCCCACTGGGAGCCTCACACCCACTTCCAGTGACCAAGATTTGCTGCTTCAGCCATTGAATTTAGTGGGATCAAAGAAATACAAACTAATGCATTTCCAAGTGGAATTCAGCTAAACCAATTACTGATTTTTCTTTTCTAACCTATAACTGAGGCCCCAAGGAACTGCTGCACTGTGCAGATTTCTTGTATTTCTTCCAGCCGTCCTCAAACCCCCAAATTTAAATTTTCGAACATTAAACGATACTAAACCCCAAATATTCTTCCAGAGGCTGTGCCAATATTGCCCATTCTTGCTCAGGGCTGCAGATTTGCAGGAAATTCTCGAGCAGTGAGGCCACCAACTCCAAACCCTCTGCATTTTGGGCCTTCCTTTGGTTTCTCACCTCGAGGACGGGGTTGGAGAGCAGGAGCCGGTCCCGGACAGTCTGGAGCTGCTCCGTGGTGGGACAGGTGACTGCATAGTACTGCAGGATCTTCTTGGATGCCTCTGTCTTGCCAGCCCCACTCTCCCCAGAGATGAGGATGAAGTGGTTGTTGTACTCATTGCACATCACCCTGTAGGCGTTGTCAGCTATGGCATAGCTGGGACAGGCACAGGAGGGGAAACATCCATTAGGAATGGCACAGGAGGAGGAATAGCAAAGGTTTCCAAGAGTTTTTACTCCTGGTTTAATTTTACCAGTATTGGACAGGCTCATAGAATCCCAAAATGGGTTGGAAGGGATCGTAGGGATTATCTCATTCTGGGCAGGGACACCCACTGCGAAAGCTGGGCTAAAACCTGAGCCTGACTCAAGGCCTGGCACTAAAAACCAGGCCTAGTGACTGTGGACACCCCCCGTGGTGGCAGTACAGCATAACAGGGAAATCCCAAACTAGGAATACCCACAGAGATGCCATGGGAACACTCACAGGTGTGGGGGCATCTCAAAGAAGTTCACGCCCCGATAAAGCCGCATCTGAGCCACTGTGTAAATGTCCAGCTCCTGGTAGGGGTTCACAGACACGAGGAGAGAACCAATGTAGGTCTGCAGGGAGAGAGAGCCTGGTGGAACACCTGCTCCACCCCAAAATCCCAAAGGAGGAGCCAAGGGACACCTGCTCCACCCCAAAATCCCAAAGGAGGAGCCAAGTACCTCAGGATATTTTCCACAAACAAATGGCAAAGCTGGTACAGAGCTTGTTGTGAGAGAACCAGACCAACCAAGCAGAACTCTTCCCAAACTGATACCAAACTTCTTCCAAAATCTCCTTGGTTATGAGTAAACCCTGAGAGCAAGCTCAGAGCCTGACAATTTAAATGCTAGGTTTTGGGATCTCTTGGTGCTTCCAGGACCCTTTTCCTACTAAAGTTAACACAACACAAAGTAAAATCCTCACCCCTTCCCAGACAAACCTTGTCCTGCCTTCCTTCAATCATTTCCTTTTCCATTCCCTTCCTGTTTACTGCACATCCTTTAAAGCTTTGCAAGGCAACTCAGAGATTTATTTTCATGAGTTCAAGTAGATAAATTACTCCTGGGTGATCACTCTGCTACTACCAGCACCTTGTTAGGTACACAGAGGATACTCAGCTCTTCCTCCTGGACCTGACACCAGCAAGGCCATCTTTAGGGACATCACAGCAGCCAAAAGGCCACCTCAGGGACATCTCAGCAGCCACAAGGCAAACTCAGGGACATTTCAGCAGCCACAAGGCCACCTCAGGGACATCACAGCAGCCACAAGGCCATCTTTAGGGACATCACAGCAGCCACAAGGCCACCTCAGGGACATCACAGCAGCCACAAGGCCATCTTTAGGGACATTTCAGCAGCCACAAGGCCACCTTAGGGACATTTCAGCAGCCACAAGGCCATCTTTAGGGACATTTCAGCAGCCACAAGCCACCTCAGGGACATTTCAGCAGCCACAAGGCCACCTCAGGGACACTTACATAGATGAGGTTCTCCTGGTAGCGCTTCCGAAGGTTGTTGAGGAAAGCAGCCTCGCTGGTGTGGGAATCCAGAAGGACAAAATCCTGCACCCCGACCTTGTCCCGGGCTATCAGAGCCCCTTCCATGTTGGCCTCGCCGTTCTCGTCCACCTCTTCCTTCTACAACACAAAGGTTTTGGGCTGCAGGGTCAGGAGGGGGCAGGGAGTGCCCTCCCCAGGCACAAAAATCAGGTAAAGCCAGGAGTTCATGATTCCAAGGATGTCCAAGGATTATTCCTTGTCCAAGGATGGCAATTCCATCCAAGCTCTTCTCAGTCCAGACATCCAAGACTTGCTGTGAGCAGGAAGGAAGATCCCAGCTTCCATAAAAACTGAGACAAACCCAGCCCTGGAGATGCAGGGCTCAATAACTCAGTCTAGACAGAATTTTCCAGTCACAAAATTGGAATAAACAGCGGAAAGCACCAGAAAAACCCTTTGCTTTTCCCCTTTATACAGATCTAGGCATGAAAATGGAGAATCCCTGGAAAAGGCTGCAAGGGGTTTGACTTGTAGGCAAAAAAGATGAATCCCACAGCACCACCCTGCACAATGAATGTTACTCCCAGTGCTTGCCAGCAGCAGCTCCAAGTCAGCTTTCAGTGCTGGCAGCAGATGTCCCCACACGCCAGGGAGAGGCACAGCCACTGCTGATAAAACTGATCAGAGAGGACTTGGGGAGGGTTAAACCCTGCCCAGCATCCCCCATCCTTCTCCAAAAGCTGAGAGGTGCAAAAAAGGCTGTCCCTGACACAACCAAATCCTCCTGCACCCTCCACTTCTGATTCTTTATGGTAGAAATTGAATTTCTCTGGGAAATTCTCACTGCTGAGGGTCAAGCTCGATTCCCAGGCTATAAAAATAAACTGAGCTTTTAATTTACTTAAACCAAACTGTTAATTTCATGCTAGCAAAGAAAAAAAAACCATTTTTGTCTACATAATTCATCCAGATTTTTCTACATCACACACATATTATGGTAATACTGTGCTAAAATTGGATTTTCAGGGTTTCCTTTTGTTTTTACAGACACCAGAATTACCCAGTTCAGAGACAAATTCCTATCCTAAGGCATAAATGGACAGAAATTAATTCAGTAGAGTTGGAGCAGCTTACCTTGGAGTAAAAAGCCTTGGAGTGAGCTCTCCTGGAGGGTTCCAGGCTTGGAGAATTAGGGGAGGAAAGTGGCTGAGGAGCCAGAGCAGCTCCAGGCTGTGCTCACCAGCCCAGCACCTTTGCTGTTCTCCTCCTGCCCTTGGGGACATTGGCCTGTCCCATTTTGCTGCTCCACTGCTCAAGGGGACGTTGTGGTTGTGTGTAAGGTTTTGAACCCAGCATTAAAAGGACGACGATGTTCTGTTTGTGTAGGGCCACATCAGCTTCTGCCCCCCTTTTTTTTTTAATTTAATTTGGATTTTTCCAATGAAGAAGCTTTGAAGATTGGAAATAAGGCACAAAATTGAATGTTCCTGCTGAGCTCTGGCAAACCCTGGCTCTGGAGGGAGGATTTTGGGATGAGGCTGCAGGCACTGGTGGATATTGAGGCTCGGTGGATTTGGGAGCAGGGTGGCAGAAAATGAAGAGCAAAGGACCCAGCCACACAATATCCTTTATGACTGTGGCAAACTCAGAAAAATCAGCTCTTAGACAGGAATTTTAAGGTTATTTTAATTTTAGTCCAGCTTGTTTTTTTGCATTTATCTCTTTGAGAGTGAGCTGAGTTTTGAGATTTATGCTCAGCAGCAACAAGACCACAACACTCCAGAGAGAAAGATCCCCTGAAAGCAGGTTATTTAAATAAAAATAAATAAATCAGACCTGCACTCACTTCACACACAAGAAATGCCATTTTTTGCTTTGCTGGCTGTCCCCAGCCCCAGGATACAGAATTCATCATTTTTCCTTAGCCAGGGCATGACCTGATTGTGATCACTTCTCTTTTCTCTCAGAAAGTTCCCTACTTTTTCCTTTTAATATTAATTTACTTGTTCCCCCTCCCCTGCACGTGACCACTCTCACCCATTTGTTGTGCCTGTCCTTAGCTCAGGCTCCATTGGTTTGGAAGAAAAAATAAAGGATGATTTTTGCATCTCAAACCAACATCTGGACAGACCCCACTGCCAGTGCAGGGAGGAACATGGAAAGGGGAGAGAGAAAAGAGAATAATAATAATAATAAAATTATTTAATTATTAATTAAATTATTATTTATATAATAATTTTTATATTTTTATTATTTTAAAT
>WBNO01019293.1:35753-68927 GCA_013400575.1 Peucedramus taeniatus | reverse complement strand
TAATAATAATAATAACAACAATAATAGGATTTTGCTCTGACAGAGGTCTCAGGAAAAGCCACTTTTCCTTTCTCTCCCAGCTGGGAAGCAGGAAAGAATCAGCCTGACCCCCTCAGCACCTGCCCTGCTCAGGTTTCCTTAACCCACTTCTCTCACGTGTATGTTAATGAGTAAATGACACTGCTCCCCACCAGACAAAACTCCTCAACTCTTTTCTGGGCTATTTTGTGCCCAGATTTTCTCAGTATTTTGCTGGTGCTGATAATTTTATGATGCCAGCACCCTTTAGTGCCCTGTCCTCACCCATTTCTGGAAGTTCACTGCAAATTTTGTGCTTCCCTGAGTAAGAGATGCCCCAGGACTCATCAGTGCACGTGACCCCAGCAAGGCACTGCTCTTTTAAAGGATTATTTCCCTTCCCTCATCACTCAGGAGCCAGGAGATTTCTTTCTCTCCTAAAGACATGAGCTTTATCAGAAAACCTCTCCCTCACCACAATGAAGGGTTTTGCTTTTCCCACAGGGATTTGTCTGTCAACAGGGAAACTGCAAGGAGCTCTGTGGGATCACAGCACAAATTCCTGAGAAAGAGTCAGACAGAACAGGCCAGGTCCTTTGACAAAGTTTGTACCAGTTTGAAGCAAGACCTGTCAAGAAAACAATTTAAAAAAACTAAAAGAAACATTGCAAAATTATTACTTATCTTCACCCGAGGATCAAAACTTCATTTTTCAATTGATGCTCCAGTGATGTTTCTTTGGTTTAATGTCATAGAAAGAAGAGATGAGGGTGCAGAGGGGAGGAGGATCACTTATGAGGCCACAGCTATTTTGGAAGCTCTGGAAAAGCCCAAACCATGCAGGTGAGAGCCTCAGGTGGGCACCAGACCTTTGAAAGCCTCGTAGCTCCCACCCACGCAGGGAACTTCACCAAAAAGCCCAAACCCAACTTTATTGGGGCCACCAACAGCAAAATATCTCCTCAAGGATCCTCCACACCCCAAACCATCCTAGAGCTGTCAGATTTCCCTTCCACCACCCTACAAATCCCGAGGTGGTTTTTATGTCACACCTGAGTCCTGCTTTACCTCCACCCTTCCTTCACCTCCTTGTCCAACCCTTGCTGCTCCCACGGAGTTGCCAGGGCAGGAATTGAGTCCCACGGACACCCAGGATCGTGTGTCGAGCTGTTTGCTGCTCCCTCCTTGGGCAGGGATGTGCCATCCTCCCTCTTTAATGAATTATCCAAGAGCTGGCAGCGCCCAGCCCCGGCAGCAGCTCCGGGAGCTTCTGCCTCTCACCAAAACACCCAGGAGGACTCCGGGCATGGACCCATGGGTTCTGACCTTCCTCATGGGCAATTTGGGCAAATCCGGGCACGAAATACATCCCACTGCTCCTCAGCCCCTTCCCACAGCTCCCGGCTTGGTTCCCACTAGAGGTCACTGCAAAACCCAGTTTAAATAGCAGTTTTCATGGATTTTCCTTCTTTCTTAAATTTTTTTTTTTTCATATGCAACAGGCAGTTTTCTCCTCTCAAAAATTATTTTCCTGCTGGACACCAACTCCCACTTGGTGCTAACTCTTTCTGTCTCTTCCCAGCTGTTAAAGACAGCAACAACAGAGATTTCCCCAATTTCCAGCAGGATAAAACCCATCCATTTGGGAAAAGACCAAAACCAAGAGACCTCTCCATTCTCCAGATGTCCCTTCCATTAATCACGAGCTCTGTATTTAAGGAGTTTCCCACCCAAGCCCCACCTCGCTGGGTGAGGAGCTCCTAAAGGGACTCGTGGCAGGGTCAGGTTCTCCAGAAATGGGAGAGCCCTTCCTGTGCCACAGGACACCTTGGTCTTACAGCAGCACTCAGGAATTGGATCTCCTCCCTCGTGCCCCAGAGCATGAGCCAGGCAAAGGCATTTCTGACTTATCCTCAGCTAATAAATGCTGGTGATGGACAAAACCATTCAAAACTTAAAATGAAAAAAGTCTCAGTAAGTTACATTTTCACAGAGAAGTGGGAAAAGCAGCTGTTTATCAGCCAGGTTGTTTAGATCCCTCTGTTCCCCAACAGAATCAGGGTTTGGTATCAGAAACAGGTTTTGGTAAGAGAAAGTCAATTCTTCCCACCCAGAGCACATTTCTGTTCTGACCTCTGCAAAGAACTTCTCCTTCCCATCCCCTTCAACACTTCAAGCCTTATCTAAGGCTGGTCACAGAAATCCTAAAGCCCATCCTTTGGCCTGTTTGTTCAGCTCTGTCTCCATCAGGCACCACAGAATAATGGAATATCCTGAGCTGGAAGGGACCACAGGGATCATCATCCACTCCTGGCCCTGCACAGACACCCCAACAATCCCACCCTGGGCATTCCTGGGAATGGTGTCCAAATTCTGGAGCTCTGGCAGCCTCAGGGCCATGCCCATTCCCTGGGCAGTGCCCAGCACCCTCTGAGAGAAGAACCTTTCCCTGATATCCAACCTAAACCCCACTGACAGAGCTCCAGCATCTTGGAAATTTCTGTGACACCAAACTTTTTATTTTTACCTGTTCTCTGCAGTTACAGCCCTGAGATAAAAACATATAAAAGTGGTGCCACGGGAAAGTGCAGAAAGTGAACATCCCTGGGGTCATCTGGTCCAAAAGAGACACGAGACAAAAAACAGACATAAGATAAAAAATAGACATGAGATAAAAAATAGACATGAGATTTAAAATAGAAACAAGATTCAAAATAGACACAAGATTTAAAATAGACACAAGATTTAAAATAGACACAAGATCTAATAGAGAGTGTCAGGCTTGCCCAGCACAGCTGAGCTGGGGCAGCACTGTTAGCACACATTCCCTCAGGAACGTGGGAGCTCTGTTTTGGAAATATTCATTTACTGGGAGAGGCAGCAGCTCCCTGACCCATCCTGCTCCCCTCGTGTGCTCCAGGAATTCGCTCATTAGGAGTCCTGGGCTGCAGGGATCACAACAAGGAACCCCTGGGCTCTGCTCCACCCTCGGCTCTCGGGAGGAATTGGCCCAAGGGGCCGTGACCACGGAGAATGGAAAAGGAAGATGTTCTGCCAGAGGCACTTGGCAGGGTCAGCGGGGGAGCACGGCCACGTCCCGGCAATCCTGGATCTTCCTCCGGCCGTGACCTCGAGGTCAGGACTCCAGTGCTCCGTAGGGATGCCCCGTGGCTGCTCCAGGAGCAGTCAGGACTCATCCCATTGTCCCCAAAGGAAATTCAGAGTGTCAGATCTTGGCAGCAAGACTTGGGGTGACACATCCCCACCCAGGAAGAACAGCCAGCCCAGGGCAGTGGGAACATTTTGCCTCTCCTGAGGAAACCTTGGTGTGGTTCCTGAGAATTCATCTGCTCGGCTTAGTTTTCAGATAAATGAGAAGGCCATAAAAAAGGGATTAAAGCAGAGCAGATTCCACCACAGGGCCAAGTTACGCTCGTCCCGTCACAGCAAAGCCAACAAAACAAGATGATTTTTAGGTATTTCACTGAGACTTTTCCCAGATCTCTGGAAACCTCGTTCAGATTTCTAACAGAACTGGAATGCTGGACATTGGACCATGCTTGGGAACGCAGCAGCCATGGAAAAGGGATATTTTGTGTGTGCAGGGAGGCACTTGGACTGTCTGGCACTACTGTACACGCTCCTCGAGGCAGGAGAATTCATAAATACAATTATACTGTGGAAAAATTTACACATTGTAACCTAATTTCTTTTCAAAAGAATACAGAATAAGAGGGTTTTAAGGTTAATCAACAGCCCAGGGAAACGCCAAGAGTTCTTAAGGCCTCTTGTCTGTCTCCAGGGCATGGTCTGCTATAGACTTGTTAAAGGGTGACTGTCTGTCTTTCTCAATAGAGGAGAGGTCGAGGTGAACCACTTCACTTTCATAAATCAAAAGAAAGAAAAAAAGTGAGAAAATCTCCCGAGTTCAAACATTTCTTTAAACCCCAAACTTTAAATACTAAATGGGCTTCATGGCTGCCATTTTGAAAAACATTAGTTTGCCAAAGGACCCTTTTGATTCCTATTGGAAAAGCGAGCGCTCACAGATAATCCATTGAGAATCCAAACCCCCACAAAAGGCTCCCTGAAACAATCGCGGCGCTGCTGAAGGACAACATTTTTGTGCCCAAAAGAAAACATTTTAACGCGCTACAATCCATGACACATATATTCCTCCATTTCCTTTCAGTAATTATTCATTAGAAAACATTTAACGTCACTGCGGATTTCACACTGGGCAGTCTGCACACAAAGGAGAAGAGTTGGCCCATTTAGAAGGGGCTGAGGCCGCCTTTTCTCATCCCAGGAGCTCCAAGGCGGAGGGGGCTGCCGGACACAAGGGGCCGGCTAAATTGTGCGGTTAACGGTCAAAGCCCCCCTGCCTACTTTGACACTCATTTAAAGATGACAGGGAACAATAGAGATTTGTTCTTAGCAACTCTTTCTTGTGCCACGGGGTCCCCGTCGGCCGCGCCGGGCGCTCCGAGGCCTGCGAGCGGGGCCTAGGCCCGGGCCCACCTGCCCCCGGAGCTCCCCACTTTAACACAACGAGACAGGTAAAGAATATCAGCAAAAAGAGCCCCATTCAGCACGTCAGCTTCAATAAAACAATGGGCTGTCAGGTTAATGCGAGCAGCTCAGAGTTTGGGTGGGTGCCAGCAAGCCCGGCCCAGGTTAGGCAAAGGCCTCAGAATTCCCGGTTTGTATCAGCGCTCCCAGGTTACAGCAGGCAGCCAAGCGTTCAGGCACCTGATTTAGGGCATAAAACATTTCTTTGGAGAGTTTTTTACCCATAGGAAGGGCCCTTTTGCTGTCTCAGCTCGTTTCACAAGCACAGAGATGCTGCACCCCAGACACGCCGGATGAGCGAGGAAAGCAGCAGCAATTCCACCTCCCTTGGGAAATTTAGGACCAGGTAAAACCCAGCTCAAATCCTGTCAGGCCAGAGCACAGACATTGAAGTACTCATTCTCTCAGTTGTTGGTTTTTAGATCTGAATTTCAGAGTTTTCTTCATGCTTAGATTTACTGACCAGAGACAGCTCCTTAATGAATCCCGAATCCTTATTAATTGCAGGAAAGGATGGTTTATTAGAAAACATCAATTACTGATAAACTCCATAGCTAACCTCCTTATGCTCCAGAGCATTCCCCAGCTGACAGAGCACAGGATTTCCAGCTGAAAAACTAAAATTCAGAGTTAAAAATCCTGGGAATGCTGCAAAGCAGATTGATTCAATTTCTAGGAAAGAGAAGGATGGTCCTGGAGTATCTGACAGTCCCTAAGGTACAGGGAGAGGAGTATTTAACCACAGTAAATTCATGTATTCCAAGTTGAACAGACCTCCAGGGTGTTTAAAAACCTTCAAGACAGAACAGAGAACCAGATGAAAATGGCCCCAAAATCACATTTATGGACACAGCAAGAAAGCCACTGATAAAGCAGGGATTGGGATCCCATCTCCTATAGGAGTGTTCCAACACCCCCCAAAAACCAAACCCTTTGGGCACCAGGCAGCAGAAAGGAGCTGCCTGTGTGAGCCAGCATCAGAACTGAGAGCAGATGAGACAAATGACACCTGGGACAACAAATCCCAGTCCAAACCAAGATAACCAAGATTTCAACTCTAGTTCCCACAGCAAAAACCAGTTTTTATCACTCCATAAGAGCCCCCAAAAGTCAGGGGCTGTTTCCATAAGACCTACACAGCAGAGACTTGCAGAGGCTGCAGCACAAGGTCTGATTCAGGAACTGCAGCCAAGGTCACCCAAAGCTCTCTGTGATTTAGGACAGGCCTTGCTGGGGCTCTGCTCTGTCAGGGTTGAGGGGACAGCAGTGCCAGGGCTGCAGTTTTGGGTGGGAGGAGCTGGAGGGGCAGCAAAGAGGCTGGAAGGGTTCATGGTCTGGCTGAGGATTTATTGGCAGGGCAGGATTTCAGCTGAGCCTGGAGACACAGCCACGATGGGAATAAAGAGCAAAAACCTCCTGCAAACCCCTCCAGAAAACACCTTCATCTGCCTTTCCCTGGTTCAGCTTTCCTGGACCCCTGGCACACAAAACTTTTAAATTCAGGAGTCAGGCACAGAGACATTGTCAGAGGCCACATCAGTGTTTCACTCTGGGAGCTGCCACCTGAAGCCACAGGAGAGTCCCTGGTCCCCAACTGGGAGAGAGGCACCAGACCAGAGCTGCAGCTCCAACCAGCAAAGAGTCAATACAGGAGTGTCTGTAAAGGAAATCATTTATCTTCTCTTCAAAAACATCCCTTTCCTACCCCTCAAGGCAGCTTGCAGTGCACCAGAACTATTTTTGAGAGTGGGAAGGGCCTGGTTGTGGGCTCTGTGATCATCCATCAAGGATGGATCACCATCCATCAGGGATGGATCATCAAGGGAAGGGAAAGGGACCTCTCTGCTCTTGGCTTGTTACAGCCACAGGGGCAGAGGAGGGAAATGAAGAGCCACAGTGACCCCCTCTGAGAGCATCCAGGTTGGTTCTAAAAAAGAACCAACTCCAGGGTCACTCAAGGGTTTGGGTTTAAGTAAGCATCAAGATTCCTCAGGCAGTCAGAGGCTCCCAGGCTCTGGTGTTGCCAGCTCCTTTCTCCACTGACCAGAAAAAATTCCCTTTTTTTCATGTAGGTGAAAGTCAGCTCCTTCCCTCCTCCTCTGGTTCCACCATTCTCTCTAAAACCCCCCAAAACTTCTTCTGCCTCTGTTCCTTGGAGAAGGACAGCAACCACTGCTCCCAGTCAGCTCCCAGTTTGCCATTATCCAGAAATTCCCAGTTTAAAGTGCTCATTAGCATAAAACCTTAGGAAGAGCTCTGAACTTACCCCACTTTTCCACATTGCTACAAAAAAGGCAACTTAAGGCAAGCCAAGAAGGAAAAATTAATCCCCCCCACACCTTCTGAAGCACAGAATTACTCATTCCATGTGGGATGGAGAGCAGGGCAGAGCAGGTGGAGGCAGAGGGGACTCAGCTGATTCCTAAATGGCTTCTGGATGGCTGACAGAGGGAAAGGTCATCCTCTGAAACAGGGAAAACCTGTTAAAATGGGTCAGAATAGCCACATTTTATTGGATTTAGGTGCATGTTTGAATCAGAAGTGTTGTTATTCCTCATCTTGAAATTTAAATGTACCTAAAATTAACAAGTTTCTTTTAAAGAGAAATTCTCTTTATTTCTTTTAATTCTCATAATTCTTTATTAAGTTTTTTTTTAATACTTACAGCTAAATGTTATTTGAGGAAGTAGAAATAACTGCAGTGATTTAGATGGAAATGTTTTACATATTAAAAATAACACAGGAGTGCTTTGGAGGAAAGGGATGTGCCCCCTTTATGAGACTTCCCTGGAAGAATTCCTCACTGAGGACTATTTACAGGGAATGGAAATTATCCTGCCAGTCAGGCTGAGAATTTCCCTGCTGCTGGATAAGGAGCAGAGAGAGGATGTGGGAGAAAAGCAGGGAAGTGGGGAGAAAGGAAAGGGCAGATCCTGCAGCCAATGCTCTGCCCACATCCCAGCTCCACAGCAGAACAATTATCCCAGTAATTATCCCAAATTATCCCAGTAATGAACGTGCTCATCCTGTTTGCTGGAATTCTGCCTCGTGTCATTAATACAGTAAATAGCCAGACAGGGATCTGAGGGGGGAAAAGCCCCCTCCAAACCCAAGCCTTCCTGAGGAGGAATTATTTGTATAGAGCCTTCTGCAGCCATTAGTGAAAAGAAATTCCCTCGTTCCTCTATCAGCTCCAAGCCTCGGTGGCAAAGTCCTTATCTCAATGGATGGACCCTTCTGCTGCTGAATTTTGGGTCATTGAGCAGGGGGATCCAGAGCCCTGACTCAGCCAGACTCAGCACCACATGCAGAATAAAAATCCCAACCGTGCTGCAACCAGGAAAACTCCAGGGATTTCCCAGGATTGTCCCACAGCCAGACACCCCCAGCAGCTCCAAGCTCAGCCCTCAGGATTTCAGCTCCCCTTTGCCTCCCTCTCTGATGGGCCCCACCAAAGCAAACCCACCTTTCACTCCGTGTTCTCACCAGACTTCAGATGTGGAAGGAATTCATTGTGGCTAATTAAAAATTAAATCCTCCCCTGCCTTCGGTCACTGTATTTTTCTCTCTGCTCAGCCTGTCACGCTCTGCCTCTGCCACCTTCTCTCTGGGAATAATTTCCTTCCTTCTCCTTGGCCTCTGCATCCAGCTCTGCCATCTGCCCTGAGGAGCCTGGCTGCTCCCAGCTGAGCACCTTGGCTGCAGCTCCTCTCCCAGTGCCTCAGAGTCACTCCTTCCTTCCCTCCATCCCCCCCAGCTGCAGAGCCTCCCTCCTCCTGCCTCTCTCCAGCCCAAGGAGCAGCTCCCTGGGAAGCTTTTCCAGCACACTCCGAGCTCCCAGTGCTGCTGCAGGACTGAGCTTCCCAGGCTGAGCCTGGGCTCCGTGTCCCACCATGGTTTTCCATGGGAGCAGGAGGACAGGAGATGTCCAGGGAGCCTCTTGCCTCTGAGCAGGTCTCACCACGCTGATCCTCAATAAATAAACCAAGGATTAACCAGGTCCTTTTGCAGCAGGTGGAACCTTTGCACAGGAGACCACAGGAATTTCACCCAGAGAATTTCAAGGTTACCTGGATGTCCCTCCTGCAAAAGCCATGCCCAGGTTTTGTGAAGGGATTTGATGCAGATTGCAGAGCACCACACCAAGACTGTGACCTCTGTCCAAAGAGCCCAGCTCCAGAGCCTCGGGAGCATTTAGGAAAATCAAATTGAACTATTTAAAAAATCAGCCTGCACCCGTGTTAGTGGTGCAGTACTGCAGAATTTTCCCTGGAAGTTTTCCTAAAGTCTATGCCAAGAGAAACTCATCAGCAGACACCAAGAAACCTGCACCTTAATATTAGTTTGTTATAAACCTTCCCATTTTAATATCTTCTTGTAAAAAATAAAAAAGTTGCTGGATTGACCCTGGAGTTCCATCTGTCATCTCCTCTGTCAGGACTTCATTACCATGCAAGTGAGATGTCATCCCAGCCCCAGCTTCCAAGATATTTCTGTGTTGAAGTCCAAAAATGCCATTAGCCAGCAGAGAAGGAAAGGGAGCCTTTAGGAGCACACAGAAATTAGGGAGAAAAGTCATTCTTACCCCACGTTGTGCAGGATAAACTCAATATATATTTCTGCACTAGGAAGTTTGGGAAATGAGTCCTGATATTTGTGACTGAATTCAGTCACAGCTGGGTGCTTTATAAAAATAAAATTTTCAGATCATTACCCCATCATTTAACCTATAGAAATGCACCACTCACATACACAGTAACACAGATAATAGAAATCTTAAAATCCCAGATTTTAGGATTGGAAGGGACCTTAAAAACCCTCCAGTTCCAACCCCCTGCAGTAAATGCCCCGTGGAATAAATCTCCCTGCTAATGCATCTCCCACTAGAGCCACGATAATTGAAGTTACCTGGGTGTCCATCCTGGCTGCTGTTACCAATTATTCCAGGGAAACCATTCACCAGGGGCTTTGAACCTGGCTAAGGTCCCTCAGAGCTCTGGGCAGCCGGGCAGGGACGACGTCCTCACCCCAATTGAGCACCTTTAATAATTTACTGGGACCAGGGACTTGGGCCTATGGCACTTGCATCCACTCAGTGGCCACTTTTCCAAGATAAGAACTAGAAACTGTATCTTCCTCCAGATTAGGTTGCACCTGGGATCCTTGAGGAGTCAGGGTGGGCGTTCTGTGTTAATTACAAACCACCCAAATTAGGGAGGGCATCCTTTGGGTGTACTGAGCTGGAGCCATCCCAGTTTGATGCCACCACGGAGGAGGTGGTGGGTGCTCAGCTGCTCCTTCAGAACCCACAGCTGAGGCTGCAGGAGCTGCCAGGAGCTGGGAGCTTTAAGGTTAATAATGTATATTCTCTTGGTTATAGGATCTCCCTTCCCCAGGCTAAGACATGCTTAAAAATTAACAGTGCAGATATCCCACAAAGGAGGAGCAGGTGCTAAGACTCCACATGAATCTTTCATGTGATTCCAACTCAGGCAATTTTAGCAGCTTTCCTGCATTGCTGCAGCCTTTGGGATCTCCCCACCTCACTGGGACAGGGCCTGGGGTGGGTACAGATTCCCCTGAAGGAATTGGAATAAAACTCTTGTGGAGGGTGAGGGCCCCACTCTCACATGCAGATATTGAATTCTGCCTTTTTCCTCCCTGGGGTCCTGACGTGGTGTAACCAGATCTGGGGAGAGGCTGCTCCACCTGCACCTCCACCTCACTCAGCATCAGCTGGTGAAAAACTACACCAGAGCTCTGAGCCATTCCTCCAGCTGCTTCAACAGGGAAATATTCATTAGATTCACTCAGGATTTATCCCATTCATTCCCTGGTGCCTCTGAGGTGTGGGGACACTGCTGAGGGTGTTTGAACTCGGAACAGAGGGCAGGGAGCACTTACAGGACTGAGCAGCAGCAAAGTTTTAGGGTAAAAATCCCAGGGATGAACCTCTGGGAAATGCATGTTAACACTGCCAAGCCACTCAGTTTAGAACCTGGGCACCTTCCAGGAAAGGAAGAGGAAAATAGAGAAATTAATACCATATGAGATGGTGTAATACAGAGATGGAAAGATAAATGTGTGTTATTGATTTTGGGGCAGAAACTGAGGAAAACTCATTGATTCATTTAGGGATGTATTGGAGCAGAGCTGAGGGTGTCACTGAGAGCTACAAGAAATGGAGAACAAAAGGTGCTGGTGGCCACTCAGACTCCCCAGGTAGGTCCAATTTATCCCTCCCAATCCCTTCTTTTGCTGACAGAAAATCCCAAAGTCCCTATCTGGTTACAGGGACAAGGAGGATCCTCTCAGTGGGCTGGCCTGGACTGTTGGATGTGCCATGGACATCCCTTGTTCCCCTGGACATGCCAAGAAGGTGTCACCCTGTCCACCAGAACAGCTCTGATCTCTCTCACACAATAACAACTGGAAGTTGCCACCAGCTAAAATAAAATCCCAAAGAGATCTTTCCATGCCACCAGTGGAAAGGAGATTACTCAGGGAATTGCTTTGCAAAGAATGGGAATTGCAGAATAATTTGGGTTGGGAAAAACATCCAAGATTGAGTCCAACCTGATCCTGACCTTGTCCCCAGCACTGAGTGCCACATCCAGTCCTCCTTGGACACCTCCAGGGATGGGGACTCCAAACCTCCCTGGGCAGCCCCTTCCAGTCCCTGACCACCCTTTCCATGAGGAGAGCACAGAAAAACCAAATTAACAGGAATTAAAAGAGAGACAGAAATGTTGTTCTTTGCTGACAAATGCAAAATATGACAACTTTGTAGCTGGAGCCAGGGTGTTGTGATGGGCACATGGAGCTCTTCAAACACTCCTTGCATCTCAGGCTTGAGACTGGAACCCAGAATCCTGCAAAATCCAGCAAAACCTTTTGTTTCTAACCCGCATTCTTTCTCTAGCTGGTTGAGAGGAAACAAAAACAAAGCAGACAAAAAATAGAAGGACAACAAGAAGCAGAAAAAAAACCAAAAACAAAAACAAAAAAACAACACCCCAAAACCACTCAGAGGGAACAGGAGATAATTTGATCCTGGTAAAATCCATGAAAACCTCATTTCTATGGACAGCTCATGGGATGGCTCCCAGGAAATCATTTCCCTGTGTCCTGTTCTCCCTGGCCTTCACTGCAGCACAGCCCCAGCTCCTGGCCTGCTGTCAGAGGGACATTTCAGCAGCTGGCAGTGGCTCCCTGTCACAGCTCCTTTGTGTGCAGAGATCACCTTCAGCGATTATTTATTGCAGGAGTTCAGATTCCTGCCTTCCTGTGACATGATGAATGACTTTTAAGTAACATAATATCTGGTTTCCTCCTCTTTCACACACCCATTTCATTGCCAGGTGTCTTCAGTGACCAGATCCAAAGGGATTGGTTGCAGTCAAAAGGGAAAGAGAAATCCTTTACCATGTGTCCACCCTCCTCTTGTTCATATTTAATGGAATTCTTGCTTGGGTTAAGATGATTATCAATTATTCACCCCTGATCTCAGTCATTCCAAACATCCCAAATAATAAATGACACTCATCTGCTGCTGGTAAAAATTCCCAGATATTTTGGTTTTCATTTTTAAAGCTCTTCTGCAGGTAACTGCAAGCTGGCCAGTGAATTATAGAATAGAAATGTATCTATTAATTAAAGAATAAAGCAGGGTAGCAGGCCAGGAGTGTCAGGAGGCAGATCCATCAGCTCAGGTCTGAGTGTCTCCCATCACTGCTGGGAAAAGCACTGGGAACAAAGTCCTGTCCTTTCAAACCAGCCCTCAGCCCTCTCTTTCAGCCTGTTTTAACATTTGAAAAGAGTATTTTTTTTGTCTGGCTAAATTAAATCCTCGACACCTTTTGTTTCTAATCCACATTCTCACTCAAGCTGGCTGAGAGGAAACAAAAACAAAGCAGACAAAAAACCCAAAAAAACACCCCAAAACAGCACAGAGGGAACAGGAGATAATTTGATCCTGGTAAAATCCATGAAAACCACAACCTGCTCTCCATGAGCCTCTCCAAACCCTGCTGCACCTCTGGAACAGAACAGCCACACATGAGGAAATTCTGTCCCTGCAAGGTTGGAATTTGAGATTTTTACATTGCATTTAAAGCCCAGACAAGGTGGGGATCAGTCACAGGTTGGACTGGATGGTCTGGGAGGTCTTTTCCACCCTCAGTGATTTTGGGATTCTGGGATAATCCAGCACAGCCATAAAAACCCAAGAGCTTCATGTAGCACCAAGGTGTTGTTGCACAAGCCATCAAATCCTGAATTTACCCCTTTAAAATTTCATATTCACAAGGCAAAGGAGGAATCAGGGAAATGTGAATTTCAAATGAACAAATCCTTCTGTCTGCACTTGAAATTGGGGTGAATTTCTCAGGATGAAGCTTTAAAGTTTCTTCCTCCCAGGAAAACTTCATGGATCCAGCAATGCTGTGCCCTGACTGGGTAGCTGCAATTTACAGAAATTAATCACTACAACAAATATGGAAGTAATATTTTTGTTAACTCAGCAACAGAAGGGGGGGGACACACTGAAACCCTTTAGCTGAGGTGTGAATTTTCCAAAAAAATGCTGTACAGAACAAGTAAATGCATAAAACCCAGCATCCAAACCACTCCAGTCTCCCTCACCACAATATTCCCACAAAAACACACCCCCAAAACTTCAGCTCCACATCCTGACAATTGAAGGATGACAATTCCTCCTCTCCCTGGAGTGGCTGCAGGGAATATTCCCAGCAAGGCCTCAATGCTTCTGTTCAAGAGGCATAAAAATCCCAAATTTAGACCCATGGGATCATGGAAAGCTGTGATAAATCCCAAATACTGATACACAGAGATGTGGAAAGCTGCAATAAATCCCTTTCAGGCTCACTCCTCACACAGGTCACTAAATCTGGGGTGTGTTTTTGGCCACAGGCTGGACAAAAGCCTTTTCTCTCCAAGTTCAGTCAAAAGGACAACAGCCCATGACAGAGCCCTTGGATCTCCTGGGATTTTAGGGTCACAGCAGGGACCTCCTGCAGGGCCAGGGAAGGAGGGGGGTTCCCTCAGCCAGGATAAAGCCAACAAAAACACCTAATGAGTGGAAAAGCTGGGAAGTTCATGCAGTTGGTGCTGTCTGGCTGGAGTAGCATTTCCAGGCTGGCTGTGGGCATGGAAAATCATCCCAGAGGTGCCATCACATCAACCTCCAAGAGAGTGGTTGGGCTGGGGAAAAAAAAGCTCTGTTTTGGTGCTGGTTTTGGAGCTATTTTTGCTTTCCCAGCAGAAGTGATAGCTTCTGTGTGCTGCAAAAGCAATGCCAGGAGAAAAGCTGGAGATGCAGCATGGACAGGCAGCAAAGGGCTCATCCAGGAGCTTCTCCAGGCTGCAGGAATTCCCTGCTCCAGGAAAGATGCCAGAGGCAGCAGGAGAAGGGAGGCACGACTGAGCTTGGGTTGGGAAGGGGGGCTGACAGCAAGGAGAGCAGTTGGGAAGGAGCAGGGACTGGACAAACATTGGGTAATCCTTGCTCATTTTCTCCAGGACAATCCCAGCCTCCAGGCCTGGTGTCATAGAATTTCCATGATTAAGTGTCTGTTAATTAAACACACAGTATATAATTACTAATGCAAACTGCCCAAACTCCTAAGAAGAGTGGAGATCCAAACTGAAGGATCCTTGTCTTGGATTCCTCAAGACACTTTGGATGTGTTGCTTCTCATGGGAGAAGTGCTGTAGTTTGTTTATTTGACCTTCAAGCAAAGCTGAAGAGGAAAGTACAAAAAATAGAAATATCTCCAAGGAAATGTCCTTTGAAATGAGTGTTTAACCTCACCTGTGCAAAGGAAAATCCAGTATTTCATCAAACCTTGCTGTAATTAGGAATTTTGGTTCCATGAGTAATCCAAAGAGTTTTGTGAGGGATTAAGTGCTTTGAGAACTCTGGCAAAGTTAAAGCTTCAGTAACAAATGACTTGGTCTTGCAGCTGACTCAAAGAAAGAGCACAGGGAGTGATTTACCAAACTGATTTTCCAAATCCTGTGTGGCTGAAAACCACCAGAGGGGTGAGACAACTCCTTCCTCAGCACAGACTGGAATGTTCCTTCCCTAAGAAAATCCAAGACATGAACATTTGTAATATTTACAGCAACAGGATGGTTCAATTCCCTCTTTATCCAGAGGTGTCTTCACAGAAAAGCCTCACCTGATAGTCATAAAAATGTTGCTTCGTGGCAGGAAAAAGCTGTGAATGGAGCAGTAAAAATGCCCATGTTGAGGTATTGAGAGGTATCTTCCCTTTAAACTCTGAATAAAACTTCCCACAGGAATTTGGGGAAAACTTTCAGCAGTTTCTCTGTTTGCATGACACCCCTGCAAATCTGTTTAAAACTACCTGAACCATGTGAAGCTCTCACAGGCAGCCTGGGCTGATTAAAGAGTTGTTCATCACCACCCTGGGCCCACGTTTGGATTTTTGGGATAAAAGTGCAGAGAAAAGGTCCAACAGGTGCAGGGCCAGGTCAGGTTCTAATTAACAGGAGTGTCCTCACACCCCAGGCAGGTTTTACACAAGACAGAGCTCAAAGCAGCCACACTCTGCAAAAAGCAGAGCCTGCAAACAAACCCTGTTGTTCCACGAAACTTTAAAATACAATTTGACTCTGTCATAGCCATGTAGATGAGCTATCTGCATTAAATTGTGTTTAATTTAACTCTAGAACTATAGGGCCCAATTAAAAATAATGAGGCCTGTCTCCAACTGTCAGGCTCAATTAGAGATAATGGGAAGTGATAGTTCCTGGAATAGATTCATTTTTGTCTGAGAGATGAACTGGGGCAGGGGTCTTGGCAGGGGTCAGTGGAATAGACCTGCCAACAAAACACGGGTCAGTCAAGCTTAAGGAGTCTTAAGGAACCTGGTTATTAAATAAGGAAGTAGGAAGTAAATCAAATCCAAAAGCACATGAATAACCCCAACAGATTCTTTTTTTGTTGTTGTTGTTTTTCCTGTTACATCCCCGTATATCGAAATTCATCTGAGCATTGAAGTGCCCATTCTGAAACCAAATATAAAGCAAATAAAGGTTAGAGCTCTTTGGCTAAAGGGGAACTCAAAAAAGAAGGGCCCAACTTCATATCCCAAGGAGTTCAGCAGGATCAATACTCTCCTGAGGCAAGAAATTGTAGCAAAACCACTGAGCTTTTATCTATAAAAAACAACCATCAGCAATGATGATTTGAATGGAGAAAGAAACCAAGGTGTTGAAGTAAGAATGCAACAAGAAACCAAGCAAGGCATTCTGTGGGAAGTGGATTTGCAGAGTGTTTTTAGGGTTTGATAGAAAACCCTAAAAACTCTCTACAAATCCATTTTAGGGTTTGTTATAAAACCCTAAAAACTCTCTACAAATCCATTTTAGGGTTTGTTATAAAACCCTAAAAACTCTCTACAAATCCATTTTAGGGTTTGTTATCAAACCCTAAAAACTCTCTACAAATCCATTTTAGGGTTTGTTATCAAACCCTAAAAACTCTACCAATCCATTTCCCACATTGTTCTGCGTGATGAATTGATTGCTTCGGGCAACAAAAACTGGAAAAATTTGCCAACTTCTCCTTCCAAAAACGCAGCAGAGCAGTCAGAGCAGCTCAGAAGCGAAACCACTCACCCTTGAGGAAGCTCAAATGGGTGACAACTCTTGGTCACCAGACAGTGGCTGTCATTTTGGATGAGTAATTGATGCTGAGTGGGGAGGGAGCCACAAGCCCAGGGCCCGTGTGGGACGTTCCGTGTGTGTCCACACTCCAGGCACTGCAGGAACAGGACACTGTCCTTTTCCTTGTCCCAGCAGTGCCTCTGGAGCTCGTGTTGGGCAATCCTGATGCTCCCAGCCAGCCTCTCCTTTTGTTTGTGTGGGAAGACACTTTTTTAATCTAATGATATCTCTCTCCATGTCCAGCGCCGCTCGCGCACCGTGCCCGCGGCTCCTCATCCCTGCTCCCCTCCCCCCTGGGCAGCCCAGCCTGCAAAGTCATGCTTTGAATTTCAATCTCTGCTCTGGGGCTTCTGAGGAGGGAAAGGACAGCTCAGGGTCTGAGCTTCTCCCCAGCTGTTCTGAAAAAAATGGGCAAATTTCTGATTAGAGCTGTTGTTCTTCCTCGTCCTTCCCTTCTCGCTCACCAAAACCTCACGAGGGGACAGAGAATGACAAATGTGTCACTGCTGAAATACAGCAAAGGCAATACACAGGGTCAATGCTATTCCCTTCCTGCAGGGTTTTATTGGGTTTGAAGGCTCTGACAGACCTTCACCCACTCTCAACCTTCCTGAGCTGCCCCGATGGATGGGCTCAGATGGAATCACCACAGGCAGGAAGAGCTTGGGAGCCTGAGCCACAACTCTGCAGCTGTGCAAAACTCAGAAAAACAGGAGTAAGTTTCAATTAGCACCCATAGGTGTGATCTAGTGTTAAAAATCCCTATAGAGATGTCTCCATGGCCTCTGAAGGATATCCAGCTCCTGTCATGCAACACTTGGGATTTGGAGAATTCTGATATTTGAGCTCAGTACAAAAACTGCTCCTGGGATTCAGGGCTGAGTGCTCCTGGTGGGAATCCAGGTGTGTGAGTACAGTGCCCCATCCCTGGAAGTGTCCAAGGCCAGGCTGGACGGGGCTTGGAGCAAACTGGGACAGTGGAAGGTGTCCCTGCCCATGGCAGGGGTGGAACTGGATGAGATTTAAGATCCCTTCCCACCCAAACCATTCTGGGATTCTCTAAGTACAAGGATGTGTGTCCTTAACAAATCCCTCCTGATTAATTCATATCTTAAAATCTTAAGTTTGGAGCACTATATAAAATCAATTGAAATGTTTTAAGCTGTACTAGAGACAGTTCCAGTCATGGAGCAACAACCCTGACCTTGTGTGTCATGAGTCTGGCAAAATGAGAAAAGCCAGGAAAACCAGATTTCATGTAGGGATTTGTAAGGTTTGCCAGGGAAAATGTTTTGATGATGAGTAGAAGAAAATAAAATCAGTTTTTCCATGCAGCTTCTGAAATGGTAGGAAACCCCTGTGTTTACAGAGCAGATAAAGTGTTTTTACTGTTTTTACTGAGGTAAAAGCAAAGCCAAAGATTTGAATTTCCACATATCAAATCCTACATAGGAAATAATTTTATTTATGGCTAAATCTCCTCCCTCATGAAGCCAGAGATTGTTTTACCTTCAGTGACCAGGAGCAGACTCTTGTTTCCTTGGGAATCTCACAATAAAATCAACTTCACGGTGAGACCTCTCCGGAAGGCTCAGAACAGGTTCCTCCAGCAGGTGCATCCCCAAATCAACCTCACTGCTCCACAGCAAAAAAAAAAAAAAAAAAAAAACCTTAATTTGCTGTAAAGACCGAGATGTTGCTATCACTTAAATCTGAAGACTGCCACCACCACAATAATCAGACGTTTATCTTACGCCGCCGTTTGCAGAGAATTCCAAATACAAAGAAACCCAGCAGGCAGCCAAGGAATCCTCACCCCCGGGGCTCCTCTGATTAAAAAAGAACCTTATGGGGAGGAAGAGAAAGAGACACATAATTCATCCTGAAGATACCAGGGGGTTTTTCCTGCTGAGTGGCCTTGGTTTTGCCCAGGAGCCCAGGGAAGCACCAAGGTCGTCCAGTCGCCCCTTGGTCACTTGTTACTGTAGCAGAAAAATCAGTTTATTCCCTTGTGACAGTAACCCAGGGAACAAATCCATGATGACACCGTTCCATGCATTGGTGAACTTCGTGGCCTTGTAGGTCACTGGACAAATCTCTCTAAACTGAACTGTTGACAGTTCTTTGCAGGGTTCCCCCCAGGAAACTGAAGGTTAATTGACCATTCTTTCAAACCATGAAATGCTTTTGAAAATGTTAGTTTTAAGTCTCGTAGCCTAAAAGCTGATGAAGCAGCGTGTTCTGTACTGGGGTGTCTTCTAATTACTGGAATGAAGAGTTATGGCCAGGGAAGGTGCAGAAATGGTTTAATTAGACTTGTGTGTCATGGAAGGAGGAAATAATATTCACTAAATCATGGGGCTGGTGAGGGCAGAGCTGCTGAGGGAGCAGGAGAAGCTGCTCATAATGGAGCTGATGATTTCTTGGTTGTGTTAATTTGGTGATGGCCTTATCCAGAGAAGAGATCTTAACTTTTCACTCTTAAAAACCTCAGAAAAATACTCACAGGCTGTGGGAAACCAGGACATCTCTCTGGTGGCTTTGGGTGGGCTGAGCCCCGGGCAGGGGGCTCAGAGGGCTCACAGAGCCCAAGACCCCTCTGCCCTCAATCTCGAGCCATGGAAACAGTTCCCAACTTTATGTGAGGAGTTACAAACCAGGGAAAGTAGAATAGAATGAGTAGCTTATCACTGAGTAGAGAAAAAGAATGTTAAGATTGATATGAGAAGTGTACAGGGGGGTCAGGATGGAGCAATCTGGGCGTGCACTGCCCTCCTTCCTTCTTTTCTTCATCCTGTCCATCTTCTTGGTGCTGGTGGCACTTTGGGATTGGTTTAGAGTAGAATTTCACTGTCTAACAGAGGTGATGGGTATTGGGGAATAACTGTAAATAATGTCTGTGTAGTTTATAGTATAAAAAGACAACACAGCCCCAGGGTGGGCAGTGTGCCTTGAGCTGAGCTGCTGAGAGCATCTGGGCTGGGCAGGGAGAACATGTTAGAGATAAGAAATAATAAACAACCTTGGGAGCAAAAGCCAAGCAGCTCTGACTCTTTCTTCGATCACCTGGCTGTGAAAAGGACTCTTGGGAACATCCCAGGCAGGGGAATCCTGAGAACAG
The DNA here is from genome assembly GCA_013400575.1 of Peucedramus taeniatus. Taxonomy (NCBI): domain Eukaryota; kingdom Metazoa; phylum Chordata; class Aves; order Passeriformes; family Fringillidae; genus Peucedramus; species Peucedramus taeniatus. The sequence goes on along the minus strand of WBNO01019293.1, from coordinate 49,501 downwards.
GCTTCTCTTTGCTCTCTGGCTCCCAAGGAATGGTCACTGCTGGATTCTGATGGGTGCTTCCACCCAGGAACAGTCACACAAATCCTCAGAACCAGGGATCCCTGAAAACACCCAACACCTGGCAGGAAAGTAGGGGTGATATCCCTCTTTCCTGAGGGATGATGCATGGGTAGAACCAGCATTCACCAAAGATTTACAGAAACCAGGAAGAAAATGGAAATCAAACCTTCTGTCCCTTCTGAAAGGATTGATCAGACTCAGTTTGGGCTGTACACATTTGGATGTTACTCTGACATCCTTGGGTGCTATTTTTTATTTGAGATAAAAATAAATAAATAAATAAACTGTGTGTTTGCTATTAACACTTCTCCACAAGCCTTGAAGAATGTTCTACTTGAGAATCTCCAGTCATGGTTGCAACCCTGATGCCATCAGGAGTTTTGAGCTCTGCAACATTTCCAGTCCCAGACCAGCCTTTGGCATTCATCTCTGTGGTTTTGTGTAAGAAATATCAATTTAAACACGGCCAGACTGGGATCCTCAGTCCATCCCTGCCCATGGAATCCCCTTGCTGGGAAGCAGAATCTGAAAGGATCTCTGAAAGTTGGGCTCCAGCTCTGGGAGCAGCAGCTGGTTGGGTTTCTCATCAGCTTTGCCTCCAGATGAGGCCTCCTGAGCCCTCAGGGATGAATTTCCCAACATGTTTCTGTAGTCACTCAACATTCATTGCTCCTACAACAAAAAGTTGTGCATTTGCCCAAACAGCTCCAAAATCTCCTTTTTTTTTCCTTCTTTCCTTTTCACCTACTAAGACAAAAAACCTCATGTGAGCACAGAGACAGAAAAAGCAGTGATTGCCATTATCTGCATGACACAGTCCATGGGGATTTGCTGAAAAAATGAGGGATATTAATTAAGGAAAAGCTCATTACTGTGATGAAGGAATAGGTGAGACCTACACAGGATTCTCTGCACAGTCCCTCAGCTGTAAATAAACCACAGGCTACAAAAGAGCAATAAAGAGATCAGAAGTGACAATTTTGTGTGCTCTGGGGCTGAAGTTCTCTTCCAATGACAAACTAAATTAGAAATTACACCCATCAGCCAACAGCATACTGATAGCCCTCTGTTTTGGGGAAAAAAAATATAATTTCAGAAGTGTTTATTTCATCCTCTAAATGTAAAATAAAAGTATTAATTCTATGCTGACATAATACACGGATTTGTTCTAATTTCATTGCTTCATATTATTGGATACAATACCCACTGCACAACTGTAGCACCCATAAACTCATTTTGCCCCAGACTAGACATAAATCAGAGCAAAATGATTTGACAGGGGTAAAAACTGTGCTAAGCTTAGGTTTAACTGGCTAAATAATAAATATATTGTCGGGCTTTGTGTGGCTTTGTGGGCTGGGTTTGGGGTTCTGCCAGCTCTTAAAGCACAAACAATCCTGCCTCTGCAGGATTTCTGTTGCAGGGGCATTTAGAAGCCCCCAGGCCCATTTTTCCAGGCAAATCATGGAATCTCAGAGTGGTTTGGGTTGGAAGAGACTTAAATCTCCTCTTGTTTCACCCCTGCCATGGGCAGGGACACCTTCCACCTTCCCAGGTTGCTCAGAGCCCCATCCAGCCTGGCCTTGGACATTTCCAGGGATGGGGCATTGTACTCAAACACCAGGAGCAAGCAGCACGAGGGGTTCTGTTCCTAAATAAGAACAATTTCACATTAAAACCAGAGAGCAGCTCAGCTGGCAGCTGGAATTTCAGGGCTCTGCAGGGCAGAAAAGTCATTTCACAAGGATAAAGATGAATTTCTTCCAGGCCAGACTTCCAGCACTTCTCAAGCAGGACATTTTCCCTGTGGGATAGACAGAATTAATTTTGGGAATGAGAAGCTGCCAGGCACTGAAAGGAATCCCCATTTGTTGGTGTTTGCCACCTAAAGAAGCAATAAAACAAAACAACAAGGGGAAAAAAAAGGAGTAAGAAAAGTAGTTACAGCATTAGGAAGTAAATAGGGATTTTAGGAAGTAAAAATGGGATTTTAAAGGGAGTCAGAGCAGGTTTCTCTTTGTTTAGGAGCCACTGCAAAACTTTTCCAGGGCAGATTTTCCAGGACAGCTCTCCCAGCAGGAGCCAGGCTCGAGGACCTGTGGTGTTTTCCTCACCTTGGCCATGAGGAAAAGCTTTCTGTCCGTTACATCCCTGCATCTAATCAGGGATTGTGCCTTTTGTCACACTCCCAGCCACCATCTGTGTGTGCTCCCGAGTGGCCAGACCAGGGCTAACCCCCCACCCCGGTGGGATTAATCTGCAATTTCACACCAAATGATTTTTAAGGATAATTTGTTAGGATACAGTATCCCCAAATAAAACAAACGGTCGGTGCTTTCGCAGGGGGATAAAAGGAGGGAGCTCGTGGAGTTTCCTGTTTCCAGTGGCTTGGACAGAATCCATTTGCACATTTTTATTCCCATATGAATGCACAAATCCTGGGAAAGGAGCCTGTGGGTGATGGGAAGAGCTGCTTTTGGTTTCTGGGGGTGAGGATGCAACCCCAAATCTGGGCAGTGGGAGGGGGATGCAGTGTAACCAAATTCCCATCTCCATCAGGGATGGAGAATCTGAGTGATGAAGGTGCAGTTTAAAATGTGAATAGAAGATTTCACTTCTGCAGGGAGGGATAAATTAAATTTGGTAAATAAAGGAGAAGCTCAAAAATCCACCCTTTCCCATAAAACAAAGCTGGCTTGGAGTGTGTAAGGAAATTATTCCTCTTTAAGAAACACTAAATGCTTCCAGAGCTGAATTCACATCAGTATTTTCCCCACATGTTTTAGGTATTCAGGAGGAGAGGGATGAAAACCACAGTCAGAAAAAAAAGCCAAGTGAGGAGTAGGGAGATCCAGGGTTGGGACACCCCAATGTCCTTTCACAAAAAAACAACCAAGATGAATAAATATAAAAATGCTTTTCAGCCATTCTGGGTTCATCACAAAAACCACAGGTCCCAGTCCAAACTGCCTAAGGTGGGGGAAATATTTTGATTTTCCAGCCTGACACAGAGGTCACCAAAATCTTCACAGAGTTCTCATCAATCTCTGCTTTTAAATGTTTCTCAACTCTCTCTTGCTTCTTTTTTTTTTTTTCTACTTTTCTCCTAAAGCAGTGGAGAGTGTGGAAAATAAACCAAACTTGTTTTATGATGACCTCAGCTGGTAGCAAAATGAATTCAGTGTGTCATCCAAAGGAAATTCCTACAGTTTAAAAGAAAATCTATAGAAAGTAAAGATATTTCAGGAGAAATTCATGCACAACAAAGGGAATGCCTTTGAAAAACAAATCCCTATTTTATTCCTATTGTTGTATTGCATTGTTTGTTTACTACAAAGCTGCTAGTCCAAAGAAAGGAAGAAGTTAATTGCTGAACAGTGTTCATTTAAAGGCTATCTGTGATTTTTTCATGCCATCAAATAAATAAGACAGAATTTGGATCAATAGAAAAACCTAATGCACATTTCTCTGCTAATATTCACTGTAAAAACAACTTCAGCAGTGACAGGTGAATTTGAACCATTCCTTAACTGAGATAAGGATAAATACAAATACAGCCAGAAATTGTCCATATCTTGTGTTCTTGCATTTTAAATCACAGAAGGAAACTGTGGATGGATACCAGGAGAAAATACACCCCAATATTCCTTTCCATGCCATTCCCATGGACAGCATCACTTCTCCAGCCTGACAGGAACTGATGAGAAAACACCAAAAACAAGGGAAAACACCCAATTTTTTTAAAGTCCAGCCATCAGCCTGCAGTTCTGCAACTCCATCCTGGAGCTGACCTGATGGAACAGCTGGAGCTCCCTGGGCTATGGAAGGGGCTGAAACAAGATGAGGTCTAAAGTCCCTCCCAACCCAAACTGTGACTCCATGAACCCCTGGGAGCTCTGTCCTGTCCAATTCCAGCACCTCCAAGGGCAGGGATTCAAAACCTCCCCCGTGCCCTTTGCAGTGTTGGACTTCCCCCATTGTGAAAATGCTCCTTGCATCAATTAACTGGAATTTTCCTTGTTGGAACTTGCAGCTGCAGGTTTTGGAGAGCTAAGCCCTTTATCCCTCCCCGTGTCAGGTGAGCAAAGGGGGCAGGAGTCACCCTTTGCTCCTCAGCTGCTGCAATCCTGCCCTCCCAAAAATCACCTGAGAGGGAAAAGCAGCTCGTGCATGGAAAGTGTTCCTGCAAGGAAAGCAGCCAGGGGGAAAGCTCAGCACAATGTCCTGAACGGCCTCCAAGGAGATCTGGAAGGAACCTTGTGTTTTATCCTCAGCCCTCCTGCAAATATTCAGCCACAGGAATGCTTTCTTTAAAGTGGTTTTTTGAGTTACCAGGTAAGGATGTGACGACTCTGAGATGACCTTTTAATAAGTTACAGCCCAGTGTTAATTAATTCAGCCTCTAATTAAGGGAACACCTGCAACTGTGCAAACTCCATGCCTGAGGCTCTGCCAGTGCTGTGACTTTTCCTCTTATTTCACTTCTCCAGAGGTGCCTGATAAAGGCATTGATTCATAAAAATATTGATTAATCTCCACTTCTATTGACAGCAATTAACAGGGAGAAATTTGATGCTCATCAAAGTGAACAGATTCTCATTAAGAGCAGAAAGAAAAGCTCTGTCTTCACATTTCACCCCTTCCATACTCTGTGGTAAACTGGCAAGCACAAGGAAATACATTTATCATGGATCTTGTGGGTTTTCCTTGTGCAAGGAAGTTGGGAGCATTTCCACATTCCAGCCTTGCTGTGCAGAGCCCAAAGCACCCGGTGTCATCCCAGACTTCAAACTGCCTCTCCTTGGAGGCCACTTTCCTGACAGGTCCCTGTTTTGGTGATGGCTTATAGGAAATAAAATCTGCTCTCAAGAAAAGACCTGGACAGTCCAATCCAATATTTTCTGGGGCTGGATCTCTGCTGGTGTGGGATTTGACCTTGGCTCAGATGTTTGATCCATGTCGTTCTGGCACTTGGAGGTAACACTTTCCCAAACTCGTGTCATTATCAGACTTCACTCTCTGATGGCTGAACCACGCTTTAAAAGCCTCTGGTGAAAGAGGAGGCAGAATTACCGTGCTCAGAACGAATGATTCTCCTTCCACATTGCTCCAAACCCTGCCCACCCTGGCCTTGGGCATTTGGAGGGATGGGGCAACACTCTCTGGACACCCCGTGCCAGGGCCTCAGCACCTTCCCATCCTCATCCCTCCCATCCTCACCCCTCACCTCCCGCAGTGCTGAGGCTCAGACCGGGCGCTGCCGGCCCGGGGTTGTCCCGGCTCCGTTCCCGCGGCCATCCCGGCACCGGGGACCGGCAGGGACAGGAGGGGACAGCCAGGGACAGCCGGGGACAGGCGGCTCCGGCCGCTGCCTCCGCTCCCCTTCCCGCAGCACCGAGTACCGGGTACCGAGCACCCGGCCCCGACCGCTGAGCATCGGGCACTGAGCACCGGTACCGGGCACCGGGCGTTGGGCACCGGCTCCCCCGAGCCTCCCCCCGCTCCGCTCCGCTCCCCTCCCGCCGGTGCCCGTTTGAACGGGCGGGTCCCTGCCCCTCCTCCCTGCGGAAAGTTGCACAAAGTTGCTTCAATCTGGGCTTTTCCCCCCTTTTCATTCGCCNGGCCCCGGGGCCCCGCCCGACAGGTTGGTGCACGGAGCGGCGGCAGCGCCGGCCGGGGCTTGGGGGGTCGGGATGGGGACCCCCGGGCTCCCCGCATCCGTCCATTCCCGGGGCAGGGGGTTTGGGAATCCCGGGGCTCGCTCCCCCATCCTAAAGCGCCGGGGATGGGGACCCCCGGGCTGCTCCGTCCCCGGGGTTTGGGGAGCCGGTCTCCCCCTGACCCCCCGAGGCAGCGGGTCTGGGGTTTTTCCGGGTTCGCTCCATCCCCGCGGGTGCAGGGCTGGGGTTCTCCCTGGTTCTCTCCATCCCTGGGGCAGCGGTTTGGGGATACTCCCGGATTTGGGATTCCCCTTCCACCCGCGGGGCTGGGAACCACCAGGCTCCCTCCATCCGTGGGGCAGCGGTGCTGGGATTCTCCCGGGCTCCCCTCCTCTGACTGGGCGTTCAGGGCTGGCGTCTCCCGGTTCCCCTCATCCCCGGGCGCCCTCGGACCGCTGCAGCTCCCGCAGCTTTTTCACCCAAAATGCGCCGGATGCTGTTTGGGGGATAAGAGCAGCCCAAGGCGGGAGCGCTCCCGGCTGCTCGGTGCTCCCGGTACCCTGTCCGTGGCTGTCCCTCCCTCAGGGGTGCCTCTCTGGGATGGGCTCATCCCCCGTGCAGTGTTTTCCTGCCTTTCCCGGTGCCCCCAGCGCAGCTGCCGGTGCCGGTGCCCGGGCCGGGCTGTGCCGTGCCCCGGTGCCGGGGCTCGGGCGGGGTCGGTGGCTCCCGCCGCTGCTGAAGTGCTGGATAGCTACTGCTGCTGACCGCTGCCTTCTGCTGCTTCCCCAGGAGATGATAGAGAGCGATATCCCGTCCATAATGTCAGGAATCCTTAGGAATTCAGGGCAAAGCCACCACCCCTCGCAGGAGTACAGGTGAGGTTTTATCCCTTTCAAAAGCGTGCACTGCACTGGCACAGCTGCCAACTCCTGCTGCTTCCTCCTTGTCTCCTAAAAAATCCTTTTAGCACGTAGAAATCCACTTTTCTTCTCCTTCTTTATTTTTTTTAAGCTATCTGAATTATTTCTCCACTCTAAATAAGATTTCTGAGGCTGATGAGCAGTTACAATGCATTCCTTCTTTAGAAACATTCCTGTTTAAAGTATTCACAGTGGTGGCATTTGGATGAAGGGTGGACTTGATAATCTTGGAGATCTTTTTCATCCATGATCATTCTGTAATTCTGTGGTTCTCTGATTTTGATAGTAACCTATATTTGATAAATACACCTCCAAAACCTTGGGCTCACCTCTCTCTAAACTCTCTGTCCTGTGCTAGTGTTGCCACAGAAGGATATTCTCGTTAAAATATAAAAATTTAAAAGCTCCCTTGCAGATCACTTTTTGCATTGTTATGGAGCCGTCATGGAGAGACTAAACAAGAGACACTGGAGGAGTTTTTAATTGAAACAAGCAGTTGTGTAGCCCTCCAAAGCACTGACAACATGTCAAAGGGCTTTTAATATGGCTGGGAACAAACCTGGCTTTGCCAAGAGCCTTTCATAATTTAATTTACCTGCGCCACCGTGCTTCCATTTCTCATTTCAAAGCATTGTTAGAGGTTACAGGAGGGTTCTGCATGAGTTACAGAGCCCTGGGTTATGTTAGGTTACATTTTGTCACATGATGCAAAGCTCCAAGAAATACTGAACACACACAACACGTCCCAGTTCTCACAACAAAACAGAAAAGCAAACCAGGAGAAAAATAATTTGGTTTTTTTTTTTATAAATTGAATATTGAGAGACTCCTTCCTCCCAGCCTGAGGGGTTTGCAACCTTTCCAGGGGCTGCTGCAGGTATTCTCCTCCTGGCCTCTCTCTGTTCAGAATGCAAAGGCTGCAGCTCAGCCTCTTGCAGCTCAACAAGGGATTTGTTTTAGTCCCTGCAGCCTCTGGGGAAAAGGTTTGTGGCTCTGGTTTTGCTCTTTACCGAGGCACTGTTTGCTCTGGGCATTTTTTTTTTGGCTACATAAATATTGGTGAAGAAATTATTTGGGGTTTAAGGAAGGGTGAGGGTGAGAGGGACTTCTGGGGATGTGGATTTAAGGCTGGATCTTCAGTGCCCTGAAGAATTCACCACCTTAACAAAGCCCCTTTTTAGGGAGAGAGCTGTTCTTTAACTCGGAGCTGTAGAAAAAAAAATGGCTTTTTGGGGGAGAAAGATAGGATTTCTCTTACTGCAGTTAAAAAAAATCATAACTTTCTTCTTTTCCTCTTTTTAAAAACCAGCTCTGGGTCCTCTGTGAAACGTTTTGAGCTCAGTTCTCTAAAGTTTTTCACCCATTTTGTGATTTCTTTACCGCGGCTTTAAAACGAATTATTTGACCTCGTTTAATAGTGGCAAATTCTGATAAAAATGCATAAAATCTGAACTGCACCATAAATGCAGAGCAGTATTTGTCCTACTTCATGAGAAAACACTTTGGATTATGTAAAAGAAAATCTTTTAGACTGAATGATTTTAAGAAAAGAATAGACCTGTCAAATTCTATCAGCTCTGTTTACTCTCCTGCTGTCACCACAGTCCAAGACTGGAACCCACAGTCCTGAGTTCTCCATGGGGGAGCATCAAGGCTCCACAAAATGGGGAATGGCCTCCAATTAGCGAGTGGGAGGCTGGGGCTGTGCTGAGAATACTCTTCTGTCTCATTTGGAATCTTTCAATGGGACAGTTGGACTTGGAGGAGCCCCGGCTCCGCTGCGAGGAGGAAAGGCTGGGGAGGGAGGGGATCAGACCCCCTGACACCCTTCAGTTTGCAGGCAGATTGTGCTTACAGCTGGAAAAATTGGGATTTTGGAAATTTTAAAAAAATTTTTTCCGTATTTTTTTGTAAAAGGAACGTGGGGAAAATCTGATTTTAGCAGATTTTTGAATTGTGCAGCTCCTGCGGTGAATTTGCCGTGGCTCGGGGTGGTGATGAGGTTTGGGCTGCCGTGTGAAATTCCAGGATTTTTGCACCTCAGTAAAATGATTTTAGGCAAATATCTCTCCCACTGTGGGATATAAAACAGCACAGGGATGATTAAGGGCCATCAGATCTCCTCCACTGCCTGTTTTTATGGTGCTGTCACTGCCTGGCTGCAATGCAAAGTAATTCTTTATTTTAGCAGTTGCCTCTCTTAGTTTCCTACAGAAAATACCACCAAATTCAATATATTCACCCTTGTAGGGCTGACAAATATTTCTAATGGTTCCATATCGCATTTAAGGGAGTGAAAATAGAGAATTGTAACACACTGAGATTTTTTTAACCCTTAGCACTTCATCCTTGTTATTAATAATTAATAACTTAACATGTTTTAGTGCCAGTATTTTGATTTTAAATCACAGCACAGGCAGACCACAAGTTTTCTATGCAGTGCTGGCTCGTGGTGGTTCCAGCACAGAGCTGTGAAAATTACAGGAGCCAGCTCCAGGCTTTTCCTATGGAATTTATGGGCTGATTTCTGGAATCCAGGTTCTTCAGCTCCTGGGTGCTGTAGCCTTCAAGCAATATTTTGAATTGAAATATGGAATCTGTCATTTGGATTTTAAGATCTGATTCAATAATATTTGGTGTAAGGACCACATTTCTATTTTTTGGTGGTAATATGTATTTCCAGTTGACAGAAGCCTTGTGGAGAATTTTGAAGGCCCTGCAATGCAATTTCTATTTGTTAAACAGGAATTAAGCTTTGAATTACCTATTTTTGATCAAAAGGTGTTAATCATTAATAATTCAATATATTAGTGGATTATATTGTTCTTTACCCCATTTTAATTACTTCTTTGATTCTTAAAAATTGTCTATATTCATTATCTTATTAGTCTGATCAATTTTTTCCTTAATTACTTAATGTTGTCATAGTTTAGTGTAAAATCAGATTAAGAAGCACAGGACTGCTGTACTCCATAAATTCCAGATGTGACAGCATTCCAGTGGGGAAAAAGATGACAAATCTCTAATTTGAGCACATTTGTTGTGCTCTCATATCTGGTTTTTTTTTTTTTTTGCACTGGGGTTTCTGGAGAGGAGGTGACACCTCTGTCCCCTGAGAGAGAGGGATGGATGGATGGATGGATGGATGGATGGATGGATGGATGGATGGATGGATGGATGGGAGTGTGCACACAAAAGGTTACAAATGCATCACTAACAACACCCTAATTGTTCCTGGAGAAAATGCCAGTGTCCATTCCTGTGACATTCCCGTGCGTGTCTGACAGGCAGTGAGATAATGACTCCCAGTGCCCCAGGAATTCCAGCACGGGAGTTGCTTCATTCTTTCCAAAAAAAAAAAAAAAAAAAAAGTGAGAAACCTCCAAGGAATCAGTCAAACTGGATTGATTTAAGTGGATTAGCACAACTGTTTGCTCGGCACTCCTGAAATGTGCTGATCTGGAGGAATAAAAATTTGTGGCCTTTTGCTTCTCCCAAAGTCCCGCGGTGATGGTGGAGCTGGAGGAGATGGTTTGGGGCAGCACCTCGGGGTCCTGTGAGACCAAAAGGGGCTCATCCCTCACCTCACAAAGGCCAAAACAGGGAAAGAGAAAGGGAATTGGGATTTTTCCAGCATTTCTGGGGATCTCAGAGGCTCGTTGCCCCCTCTGACACGTGCAGGAAGAGGAGCTGCTGCAGGCCCGGCGACTGAGGGGGTTCTGAGAGCCCTGCCCAGGGACAGGTTGTAGAGCTGGCATTGCCTTTTCACTGCACTGACCCCTACACAAGGCTCCAGTGCTAATGAGCAGCAATTTCCAAGGTAAAAGTAGCTTCCCAGTCAGACCATGGTCCTGGTTTTAATATAAAACATTCCTGCAGTGCCTGGTGCTTCAACACGTTTTGCTTGTTCTGACATCGATCAAAGCTCTGATTTTTGAGTTGTTTGGTTTGGGATTTTTTACCAAACAGGTTCCAGAGTCAGATCCCAGGTGTATTGGGCAAATCCCAGTCTTGGATGGGCAGAGCAGAGCAGGGAATGAGTGGCTGGGGGTGCAGTGCTGCCATCACCTCTCGTTTCCTCTTGGGTTTAAGCATTACACACTTCACTGTAATCCAGTTTCCACTGGTCCCACAGCAAAGTGGTGTAATGGGGGTTGTGAAATGTGGAGCTGGGATGGATAAAAGGCTCCAGGAGTGCAGCTGTAGCCTGTTCTTAGTGCCAAGCACCTTTGCAGGAGATTTTCAGAGAGTCCAGCATGGTGCAAGGAAAGGAGACCATCACCACCTGCCAGGTTAATGATGTTATTTGCTTTTTCCTAACTAGTTTTTGTTCTGATAAAGCAATGTTTCTTGAGTTATAGATAAGGAGGGACCCTCTTTATCCCTGGAAAGCTGCTTAATTTTTGTTCTGATTTCCAGCAAGATCAGAGATCTTGAAGACAGAGAGAGGGGTGGGCTGATGGTTTGGGACTGGGTGTGTGTTGTGCCTTCAGGGAGGAATCAGAGACCAAAAACTCTGGGAGCTGCTGGGTAAAGCAGGAGAGGAGCTGGGGCAGAAACAAGCTGAAAGGGGCAGCTGGTTGTGAGTGTAGAAACCAGAAAATAGTGGGGGAAAAGCACCTGGGAGGGGAAGGGCATAAAGGGAAGGAGCAGAGCAGCTGGAATGAGGAGCTGAAGAAGATGGGGAAGTTGTCCTCATTAAAACAGAGGACACTTCTCACCATGGACAGAGCTGGACAGTCACAATACAAATCTTTTCCTTGTCTTGCACATAAGAACTCTCTGTGCTTGCTTTGAGGATTTTGTGTAATCCCAGACAAAGGTAAACACCACTTCTAAAATAGGTTTTCTTTGGACTCTTCCTGTCCAATTGTCTCTCACTGGATAAACCATTGCAAACAGCTAATTAAGAACCCATCACACAATTGCTCCTGACTGTTGAGCAGTTGTGTCACCTAAAAGGGCTAAAAACTCAGGTGGCAGTGCTGAAAATGAGAGAAAACCCTGTCCATTGAGTGAGACTTAAAACTGTGGAATATCCCAAATGCAGCTGTGGGGTTTTGGCCTGGCTCTGTTTCAGGTGGAGGTGATGGGTTGTTGAGGAGATGATCCTTACAGTCTCCAGGCATGAGTTCACCATGCCATGAAATGTGGAGCAGGATAATTCATGGATAGCTCCTCTGGCAGTGGTTCCCAAGGTGAGGAACCACCTTGAGCTCAGCTTGAGGGAAGGAGGCAAAGCCCCACTGGTGAGTGCAGACTCAGATCCAGCTCTGGTGTTAAAATCCTGCAAGGCTTTTCCAGGGATGATTCCAGTCCCACGTTGTGCCAGCAGGATGCTCTTGGTGGTGGGGAGAAAAAAGGTGAAGATACCTTTAGGTAGCTGTGAGTGAGGATTTTGTGCTGCTGGCAGGTTCTGGTGAGCCCAGCATCAGATCTGGAAAGAAGTCTCATTCCAAGGTGTTCCTGATCCAATTATCCTGATGAGATAAATATTTTTGGCAGATAACTCCAGAGCAGATTGTAAAGACTAACAGTGCCATGGAGCATTTCTGTATCACCCCCAGTTTTCCAGGCACTTTTCCCAGGAGGATCCATGGATCAGCATCTTGGGATACACAGGTGAACTGGGATTTAAACCCTCAGCACCCCCTGAATTCTCACCCTTGCAGGTGCCTTTCTAGGGGAGAAACAGAAGCAGGGGTGTTTTCCTGCAGAGAGTTGAAAGCAGAGGGGTAAAAGTGGAGTTGCATCATTTCACCACACCCTGAAAAACAACACCACGTTTGCAACACCTCTGGTGGGACTGCAGCCTCCCCTTGCCGGGGTTCAGTGGCTCCGTGGCTGCTCCAGGAGCCCTGGGAATGAGCAGGGGAGGCTCAGCAGTGCATTAATTACAGCCTATCACTATTTATCTCATTTACATGCACTGAAAGGCTGCTTTTACCACAGTGCCCCATTGTGCCAGGGGCTCTGAACACCCAGCCAAAGGCAGGAGCTCTGACTCCTGGAGTTTATCCTCCTGGAGTTTATCCTCCTGGAATTTGTCCTCCTGGAGTTTGTCCTCCAAAGTGAGATGAGCAGGGTGGTGAAGGGGAACAGAACCCAATCCCACCTGGTATTCCAACATGTACTTATGGATCTGTAGCTCTCTTGGCACAGGTAATTTTCAGGTCAGGAAGATTAAACCCCAGGAGGTGACAATGTTGGCTGTTCCTGTGCTTGGCTCTCTCTCTTATCTTGCAGTTAAATTAGAATTTCTTCACTGGAAGCAGGGCACACATTGAGGCTCTGGCCTGGCAGATGTGCTGGGTTTATGCTACATAATATCTCCAGACTTTTAAAACTCCTCAGCCAGGCAGCAATGGGAATTCTTTAAAATTTCACCTTCTTTAAGACATGAGAGACCTCAACATTGGTTTTGAAGGCAGCCTGAAGAATAATCCTTAAACTTGAAACCATGGAATCATAGAATTATCAAATCATGGAAACACAGAACCCCAGGATGGTTTGGGTTGGAATGGACCTTAAACACCTTGTTTCAACCCTCTGCCATGGGCAGGGATGTAATTCTGATTGAATTTGCTTTTTCCTTAATTTTTAACAATATGTTAATCTGATAGCTAGCAAATGAAAACTAGAAAATTAAAAAAAAAGCATAGTGAACAGGCTGAGGTGGTTTTAAAAGAACTGTAAAAAAGAAGGGAACGGAAGGGAAGGGAAGGGAAGGGAAGGGAAGGGGAGACCATTGACTTGGAGAAAGAGCCATTTTGCACCCTTCTGTAGTTACTAAACACTATTGCATCTCCATATCCGTTTAAAACAGAGCCTCGTGACAGCGACAGCAATATTGCAGTCGATACCAGACCCTTTCCTCGGCCCTGTTCGCGTCCCTGGCGCGGATGCTGAGCGGGACACGCGGTCCCACCTTGCAGGGGCTGCCGGGCTGGGCGCATCCCGGGGGAGGGCGAGGCAGGAGCCGCGGCTGGCCGGGAATACTGCGGGGAATGCTGCCGGGAATACTGCGAGGAATACTGCGGGGAATGCTGGCCGGGAATGCTGGCCGGGAATACTGCGGGGAATGCTGCCGGGGATGCTGGCCGGGGAT
>WBNO01019293.1:5412-35331 GCA_013400575.1 Peucedramus taeniatus | reverse complement strand
CAATTAAGCGGGGTCCCCAAAGACAATGGGGGCCACGTGCCGCGGGCGTTGGGCGCACAAAGCGCCGGCGGCTCCCCCTCAATGGAACCAACTGTTGCAAACGACCCCCCGAGCCTGCCCAGTTTTCAAATCATTTCGTGCCCCTGTTTTCTTCCAATCCAGCCAATCTCAGCGCCGGGAGAGCCGTCACCTGATGGGGTTTTTTTCTTTTTCTTTTTTTTTTTCTTTTCCTTTTTTTTAATGGATGGAAGTCCCCAGGCCTCGCGAAATAACTGAACGGCGTAACCATGGCAATGCTAATTATTGCCCTATAACTACAGTAGGAGAGAGGACACGGGGTAGGCTGCGAGGGAGATTTGAAGAGGGTTTTTTTTCTTTGGAAAAAGATTTTTACTGATTTTTCCCCCCTTTTCTCCTTTACGAAATCTTTTTGCAAACAAATGGCATTTTGCTTTAAAGATCTCCCCGGCAGTGGTTCAGGGAGCCTTGATAGGTATTTTCTGGAATTCCTGAATAGAGGAGCTGAAAGCTCCAGGGCAGGCAGGCACTGGAGTTCTGTCTTGTTCTTTTAAGCTGATTTAGAATCGTGTAAAACACAAAAGATGCTTCAGCAAGAGACCAGATTTATTTGAGGTTTCTGCAGCATCAGTTGGCAGCAAACAAACATCAGCAGCAGACACCACTTTAACACATCTCTGAGAGCTCTTGAAAGCAAAAGGGTTTGAAAGCAAAATCAACTGCATCCAACTAAATTATGTTTTTCTGAGAGATAAAGATGTTTTCCTGGCTCTGAATCCCTTTAGATTTACCCTGGGTGTCGAGTGACAACTCCCTGACATGTCCTAATTACTGCTTTATTCCTCGAGGTACCAGTGACTTCTGTAACACTATTTCACATAAATTAATTAATTTAGCCTTTCATTTGCAAGAGTTCTTTTATCAACTTTAACGGGGAGTCTGGACCACACAGGAATTTCTGAGTACTGTAAATATATTCCAATATTCCCGTTTTGTACCACAGGCTCTGTCAGAAGCAACGCAAAACAGGTGATCTGGAGCATGTAAAAGGTGTCAAAAGCAGAGCTTTAAACCAAAGCAGCCTGTCACAGCTGGTGCCTGGCAGATACAGTGCCTCCAGTCCCAAACCTTTCATTCTGGTCCTTTACTCTGTCAAAAACTGCCTAAAAATTGGGTTTTTAAAGTATCAATAACTTAATGTGTCTGAATGGAGCTATCAGCAGTTCAGCCTGTGAAGTTCTTTTCATGCAGCTGCTGATGACAGGATCCAGGGGCTGGGAAAAGTTTTCCCAGCTGTTCCAGCAGCAGCACATTTCCCAGGAGCTGGGCACAGAGCTCCTTCCAAGGCTCTGGATTGCAGGGTTAATACAGAATGATCAGGTTCTAAGTCCTGGTTTCTCCCCCATCAAAGCCAAACAAATGCAAAATTCTGACAGATGTGAAAATAAAGAATCAGTTTGGGTTCATTTCCAGGCAGATTCTCTGCTGGGCTCCTGGGCCTTTTTCCCCACAAATGCTCCACAAGAGGTTTTCTTAAACCAAAACCAAAATGTTTCAGACTGGACAAAGGAACACAAGACCAGGTAAAGAGTGTCAGTAACCAGCTGTGAAACCACAGGGCACATCTGGACTTGGATACAGAATTCCAGCCTGGTGGTTCTTCCCCCTGACCTGCAGCAGCTTTGGCACCCCATCCATCTCTTTCCAGGGACAAAGCAGCAATCCCTGCTCCCTGTTAACCTTCCCTGCTGCTTTGCAGACTCCTGGCCTCAGACCCATCCCAGCTGAGTGAGGATGAGCTCCCAGGGGATTTGCAGTCCCTGTCCTGGCTGACATCCGTGGATGTGCCTCGGCTCCAACAGATGGCCAGTGGGAGGATGGATTTCAGCCTGGGGGCCCAGAATGCCATGCTCCAGCAGACAGGTACTGTGGGATGGGAAATGGGAATTGGGAATAGGGAATAACTGCTCCTTAAACAGCACAACCCTGCCACTCCCCCTCAGGCTCCCTTTTCTTATCCTTTTACATTTTGCTGTCGCCCTGATTTTCTCAAGTTTTACTGAGCCTTCTGATGTTTGCATTCTTTGCACAAACTTTCTCATGCACTTTATGTAAATAACTTATTGTTGTGCATTCCTTTATGGAGGACGAGCGACCTGACAGACAGTTGGGTTGCCCAGTGGCATTGAGGAGGTAGCACTATAACCCTCCAATGACACTGGGATTTTAAAAATATATAAATATGGAGTCAGATGTTTTAATATAAAGTTTTTTCAGTTTGCTACCACCAGAGCTGCTCCATATCGTTCTTGTGTCGCCTCCCGGGACGGGGGTGACATTTTGCTCCCTGTCCAAAGACCTGGAGCCTGTTGGATTCTCATGAGGGCTCTGCTGGTGCCTTCCCCTCATTCCAAGAGGGAGAGAGCTCCAGCACTGGCAACACTCAGATCCCATGGGAATTTCTGCTCAGTGCAGCTGCTGGTGACTTGTTGGGCTGGGGTATTTTAAGTCCTGGGTTTCAGAGGTTTTCAACAGCTCTGAAATCAGATAATTAATCTTCCTGCTTTGTTTCAACACTGATAAAACAAAGGGCACCTCATTTTCCTCACAACTCTTTGCTTCCTGCAGCCTTGCAGCATGTGTTGGTTGAACTCCTCTCTTTCCCTTTGTGAACATCCTTTAGGTAAACACACATCACAGAGCTCAGCGTGTCACCCTGCCTGCCTGAGAGCACAAATCCAGCTAGTGCTGGATGTGTTGTTTCTCTTTTGTGAGACACAGTGTCTGTGTCACCACCGTGGGCTGTTAAACAGCTGCCACCTCTCACTCCCTGCCTAACGAGTTTTGGGAGCAGCTGATGTCATCTGGGCAAGCTGTGAAAAGCCAGAGAGGTTGGATTCTCCACTCCAGAGCTTCCCTGTGCTCAGCTGCATCTATTAACCCCTTTCCCTGAGCTGTGCTTCCACGGGAGCATTCCTTGCCTTCCTCTCTCCACGCCAGGTCCCGTGGGGAACACGATGCACTCGACGCCCGGAGCGATGATCCACGTCCAGGCCAGCCTCCCACAGGGAATCCTGGGCCTCAATTCCATTTCAACACACGGAGCCAATGTAAGAGCAGGCCTTGGTGGCTCATTATTGCCCCAGCTCCTGGGATAAGGTGGTGGTAATTCCTTGACTGTTGTGTTTCTCTCAGCAGATGAGCCCCTACGCCGTGGGTGGGCAGCTGTCCCCTGGTTTGCAAACACAGCAACAGCTCTTCCCTCCTCCTCCTCCTCCTCATCCTCCTCCTCCTCACTCCCAGCAGGTGTTTGCCCTGGCCCAGAACCCCCAGCAGGTACTGGTATGTGCTTGTTGTCTGTCTTGAAGTACTTACCAAGATCAAATCTAGATGTCTAAATCCACACACTCACAGACATTTTGCATCTGACATTTCCCTTGTTTTCCCTCTGCACACAGTGTAACCCAGCAGCAATCTACAACACATCCTATGGGACACAGCCACACTATTCCCAGCCACGCCTGGCTCCCCACTCTGCCCAGGAACTGCATCCAAAGCATTATCCCAAGCCCATCTATTCCTACAGGTGAGTGGGGAGCAGGAAGCACATTGCCTACAGCCTGTCCTGGGATGGCTGTGACACTGCAGGGGTGTTGGAGTCCTTTGGAAGGGAACAAAAACCCCCTCATCCATGCAGGAGTTCTTTGGAAGCTGCCTCTGAAGGGTAGCAGGAGTGAACAAGCAAAGTAATTCCTGGAGAGCAGCACAGTGGGGAGTAACAGCACAGAGGAGTAAAACCTGAGGATCACAGGGAAGTGGTCACAGCACCAGGCCTGGCAGAGCCCAAGAAGAAGAGTTTGGACAATCCTTTGGGGAATGTGGTGTGACTCTTGGGGATGGTGCTGTGCAGGGGCTGGAGTCAATGATCTTTGTGGGTCCCTTCTAAATCAGCTTATCCTGTGATTCTGTGACTTCTGAGCCCTTGGGAACAGAAAACCCAGGATCCCAGCTGTCTGTGTCTGAAGAGGTGGGTCCAAGGTTGCTAGACCAGAAGATGGTATGGAGTGACAGGACAAGAGGAGTGAGTTCCCTCTGCCAGAGGCAGGGTTAGATGGGATATGGGGAAGGAATTCTTCCCTGTGAGGTGGTGAGGCCCTGGCACAGGCTGCCCAGAGAAGCTGTGGAAGTCTCCAAGGCCAGGTTGGACGTGGCTTGGAGCAACCTGAGCCTAGTGAAAGGTAGCAGGGGGGTGGAACTGGATGACCTTTAAGGTCCCCTTTCCACCCAAGCCATTCCATGATTCCAAACCATTCCCGGGTTTCCTGCCCGCAGCTGTTTGATCGCGATGGCGCTGAAGAACAGCAAGACCGGGAGCCTGCCCGTGAGCGAGATCTACAGCTTCATGAAGGAGCACTTCCCCTACTTCAAGGTACCTGAGCCTGGCAATGCCACATCCCAGCCCCCTTTCCCCCCGTGGCTGCTCCCATTAACCCCTTCCTGCCCCCTCCTTCCTGGCCCCTTGCAGACAGCCCCTGATGGGTGGAAGAATTCCGTGCGCCACAACCTGTCCCTGAACAAGTGCTTTGAGAAGGTGGAGAACAAACTGAGCGGGACCTCCCGCAAGGGCTGCCTGTGGGCCCTCAACCCCGCCAAGATCGACAAGATGGAGGAGGAGATGCAGAAGTGGAAGAGGAAGGATTTGGCTGCTATTCACAGGAGCATGGCTAACCCAGGTAGGGCTGGTGTCCCACATCCCCATCCTGCACATCCATGGTGTTCCCTGCATGGCTCTGCTGCCTCTGGGGTTGCTGTTTGAGGGAATATTTTAATATTGAGCCACATTTAATGCACTTTTCATAGAGAAGCATTTTAATGCTGTATCTTGCGTGCTCTTCTGCAAAACTCTCCCTTTCCTAAGATATTTTCTTATTTATAAAATATAATTTAATATTATTTATACTATATTATTATAAGTATTATGTATTTATATCTATTATCTATATTATCTAATATATATCTATCTATATAGATATATATCTAATATTATATCTATATATCTATATATATATAAATATATCTAGTATTATCTACAATATGTATATTATTTATATCTTATTTATTTATCATTTCCCCCTTAGTTATAAAATTTCTTATTTATAAAGAAACACATTTTCGAAAGTTTCAGGAGCTCAGTATTGACAAAATCAACTGGAGGTTTTTTGTTACAAAATCAGTAACATGCAGTCAGTGATAAATTACATGTTATTTGTTTCAAAGCAAAAGGGCCACTGCAACAGTCAGGAGTTTTTTGTACTTATTTGGGAGATAAGCAGAATTCTGAGTTTCTCTGAGCACAGAGTTCTGCAGCTGGGGGTGAGCTGTTATTGGGGTGGCTGGGCTGCTCTGCAGTTTCATGATCACTTCTTAAGCTCAGTCAGGGATAACCATGGAAGTGGATTTGGGGAAGGAATTAGGTGGCATTTCTTTGCTCCCTGCACGGTCACAGCCTGTGCTGGCTCTCACACTGTGACATTCAGTTCATGCCATAAATGCAGCAGTGCTCTGGGCAGTCCCTGCTCGAACAAACAGATTAAAGCATCTCTCTTCCTCCTTGGAATGGGCAGAGGAGCTGGACAAGCTGATCACTGACAGACCCGAGAGCTGCAGGAGGCCCAACAAGCAGGCAGAGCCCGAGGGGCCCCCGCTGGGCCGGATCTCCGTGTCCCAGCTCCAGCCCCAGCCCATCATGACCCTGTCCCTGCAGTCCCTCCCTCTGCACCACCAGCTCCAGACCCAGGCTCGCCTCGCCCCCAACTCTCCAGCACCTGCACAAACTCCTCCTCTGCACACCCTGCCCGACATGAGCCACAGCCCCCTGCCCCACCATCCCATGGGACGCGCCCCGGACTTCCCGAACGTGGCGGTGGACATGAGCACGGAGGTGGATGCTCTGGATCCAAGCATTATGGATTTCGCACTGCAAGGTACGTGGGAAGGCACTGGGGGAGGGCAGAGCTGGGGTTTGTGGATGTGTTAAGGCTAAATATCCAATTAAGATCCTCAGCGGGATGTTCTGGGATGGGGATGGGTGTTGGCATCTGCAGGGTGACTTCCCGAGTCACCCTCAGTGGATTTTGTCCCTGAGCCAGGTGGGACAGCAAAGCACATTCCTGGCTCCAGTGCAGGCACTGCAGGGGGTGGAAGCAGGGGTGTCCAACCAGCTGGATGTGGGACACAACATCTCTCTGCCCCTGGGAAAACAGAGCTCTGCTCGTGCTTTGGGGTCTCCTTCTGTGCAAGTAGAACTTCCCTGGTTTGTGGAGATGCCTGACATGGTCCTGGGTAGAGCACAGGTAGAGAGGTGCTGTCTAGAAAGGTCTGGAAGCAGAGGATTTGGGAGATAGACACATTTGCTGCCCAGAAAGGTCTGGAATCATAGGATTTGGGGGAGATCAGACACACTTGCTGGAGAAAGGTCTGGAATCACAGGATTTGGGGGATCAGACTTGCTGCTCCTTGCACCACCATGGTCCCACCCTCGAGCAGCGAATGAAACCCTTTAGTCCCAGCCCCGGGGGCTGGGGATGTGCTGCTGTGAGCAGGATTCCATCTTTTCCAGGGAACATTTGGGAGGAGATGAAAGATGACAGCTTCAGCCTGGACACCCTGGGTGCCTTCAGCAACTCCCCCCTGCATCTCTCCGACTGCGAGCTGGGCACGCCCGGCCTCACGCCCGTGTCCAGCGGCAGCGACCGCTCCTTCTCCGACCTGCAGGTCACTGGCCTTTACACCACCTACACCACCCTGGACAATGTGGCAGCTGCTCAGTACATGAACCCCCAAGGCAACAAACCCATCCCTCTGCTCTGAGCTTGGCACCGTTCCACGGATCCCGAGGGACGGTTCTTGCCCGTGGTTAAAATCCGACCGGGGAGCTCCAAGGGCTCGTCCTGCTTTGGGATGTGTTGGCTGCTTCCAGCGTGTGAGGCCAAAATAAATCAAGCTGGGACTTGTAAAACCACTTTCCCCCGTGGCAAGGGCATGGACGCTTGTGTTGTGGGACTGGGGAGCTCTCCAGAAGGACATGGAAGGCAGCAGGAGCTTTCACTGGAATGTAACTGAGCTAAAAGTCATCCAGTTAAGGGAATTAAATTTATTCCACACCATGGTGGAGCTGCTGTGTCACCACTGTCACAGAAGCCACCACAAGCCAAGGGGCTGGCCAGCCCCAAGTTGGTTGATTGTGCCCCTGGTGTGTCATTTTTTCTCAATTTGCCAAATTGGACAAAGATCTCCCCCCGTTCCTGGAGATGTTTGCACCACTAACACTTTTCTGATGTAACTGTTGTTAATTTATTGTTAGGAGGTAGGAAGAAAGGAGCAAAACCACTAAAAAAGGAAAACTCACCTCCCTAGCAGACCACTGTTATATCTAGATTTGTAAAAGTCCTCACCCCTGAAGGAAGTGGTACTACTGAACTATTAAACTGATCACTGGCTAGAGGATTTTAGGAATTATGCCAATTTTTAGGATTTTTTAAAAAATAGATTTGTTTAGTCTTGTGTATTGTGCTTCTGTCTATTCTTGTGCTAGGCAGTATTACTATTTGTAAATTTATTTATATTTATTGTTATGAAAAGAAATTATGTGAACTGAGCACTGTTCAATTTGTATAATGCTGCAGTAACCTGTTTTACAGCCACTAAATTATTCATCATCAGAACCACAACCACCTGATCACAGTTTTTACACTACATTTCTTTAATAAGCACTTTTGATACTGTGAAACTCATGTTTTTTTAAAAATTCAGAGACCAAATATTGTCACTGTACCTTTCATAATAGTCTTTGCTAATTAACTAAAAAACCTGATTCTAATGTAGCTTTTTAAAAAAATGTTCAAACCCTGCTTTTTACTTGTTAACATGCATTGCAAATAATGTGATGAAACATCTGAAATATGTTGGAATTTAGCATTTAGTCTACTTATACCTCTGTGAGCAAAAAGTGATATTTATATCTTGGGTTTTGTCTGTTCCTGTGCATTCAGAGAATTTCCCGGTGCCGTATCCAGGTGCTCCCAGGCTTTTCTCTCCCACACCCATCCATGGATTAAAGCTGGAGGGTGCAGGATGCTGGAGTGGTCCCAAAGGGCACTTTCTTGCTTGAAAATATGAAGATCAGGGGCTTGGAAACATCTGTGCCTGTATCCTCCCAGTGCATCCCTCCATGGCAACCTCTTCCAAAGGGCACCATGATGCTCCACATCATAATTTATTGTCCAAGGACAAATGTGATGAATGATCCTTTGCTGTGACTGGTGTCACCTACAATGTCTTTGCTTTTTTTAAATAAACATTTCTTAGCACTACACCTGGGGCATTCTGGATGTGCTGTGTGGTGCCTGCTCTGGTGTCATGCAGGCTTCATTCCCTTTACAGACCCTATGGCCAAGCTGAAGGTGGATCCTTGGCTCAAATCCTCCAGGAGAGTCAGAGTTGAGAGATATTTAC
The DNA here is from genome assembly GCA_013400575.1 of Peucedramus taeniatus. Lineage (NCBI taxonomy): Eukaryota > Metazoa > Chordata > Aves > Passeriformes > Fringillidae > Peucedramus > Peucedramus taeniatus. The sequence continues at coordinate 26,799 of WBNO01019293.1, read as the reverse complement.
TCTAAGAGCTTACATGTATTTACTGTAAGAGCTTATAGGTATTTACTCTAAGAGTTTACAGGTATTTACTCTAAGAGTTCTTCCTCTGTGGTGTCACCCTGTTCCTAAAACCCTCTGAAATCCCTGGAAAAGCTCTGGAGTGGGGACAGGGGCTGGCAGGAGGGATGCTTAGAGCTGCCCCACCCCAAACAGGTCCTGTGCCACAAAAAAGGGGCTGCCCAGTGCCAGAGACACCAGGCCCTGCTCAGGACAATGACAGAAGACACAGAGGTCAGGGGGTTCCCTGGGAGCTGAGCTCACTTTATTGCCTGTCAGCAGTGACACCTTCCAGTCAGGAAGTGACTCACAAGACCCTTCCCATCCCACCCCAGGTCCTTCAGACTCTGTGGGATCCCCCAGCCCAGCCCCAGGAGGTATTCAACACTTTCACCCCAGGGCAATACCAGCACTGCACTTGAGCCAGGTGTCCCAACATCCATCACCATCCCACCTTCTCCCTCTGAGCCCAAGGTAAATCTGTGCTGGGGAAATGACACAGCCAGAGGCACTGGAAAACTTCAAATTTCCCCTCCATAAGAGAGATGATCAAAGGCTACCTGAGTGGCAGGGTACAGGTCCCAGCAGGTGACAGCTCCCCTGGCTCCACTGCTTCCAAGGAGGAACCAGGTCACTGGGGCAGGAGCACCTGGAGTCATCCTCCCTCCTCTCCATGCTCTGCAGGAGCCAGAAATGACATGAGATGGGCGAGAGGCACAGCCAGGTCAGCCAAAGCCTGGTGGATCCTTGGACATTCCCATGGGAGCAGCTCCCAGATTTGCTCACTTAGGTCTTTCCTGGACCATCAGCTACTCATGGCCACATCTACTCTTTGTCCCCCAGCAAGGGGAAGTATGACAGAAATTGCTCCTCAGTTTATAAAGCATCACTTGGAGGCTGCTTCTCATTTCCTGGTCTTGTTGCCTTGTCAGCTTGAACACAGCCAGCTGGACACTGGCCCTGGTCTGGGGGTCTGAGCCTCCAGCTCTGTCCAGTCTCATGAGATGTGTCGGACCTGATGCTTGTTTGAAAGACCAAGGCCAGGGTTGGCAACTAAAACAGGAACATATTTTGGATTCTTTTTAAAACCAAGTTCTGCACCAGGTCCAGATTCCAGGCTTGGCTCGGGACAAGTTCATCTTCTGCCAAGCTGCCCCCCTGGCAGCATCCCCAGTAGCAGAGGGGACTCTGCATGGATGGCAAGACCATCTCCATGGCTTAAAATACTTAAAAGCACTGGTGTCCTTTATTTAGGCACATGAGCAAGAGTCCAAGGCTTCAGTTCAAGAGCTGAGGAACCAGGTGGGCAGGTGAGGTCTGGCTGTATCCTGGTACTTCTCCTACCCCGTGGTGATTGCCCAGCTCAGGAGGGGTCATCAGTGTCCACCCTGGACAGGAGATGGGCAATCTGGGCCTTCTGTGCCCCGCTGATGTGCTGAGCCATCTGCACCATGCAGTCCATGGTCAGGTCGGGGTTGGCCTGGAGCAAGCTGCAAGGCACAGGGCAGAGAGAGGTTTCCTGAGATGCCAAAGTGAGAGCTGCCTGGTCTCCACCACCTGCTGTTTCCATCCCAGGGATTCTCCTTTTCACCCCAGCTCCCACAGGCACTCACCTCCGGATGTGCTTGAGGATGTAGTCCCGTTTCAGGTACTTGATGTTCTCCCTGATGGCTGACTGGGTGCCATCCTCCTCCTGCATGTGCTTCTCCAGCCACTCCACCACCACCTGGTTGTTGTCCCACAGGTAGCCCTGGAGAAAGCAGCACTGTGGGCAGGGGGTCCTGCTGCCTGCACAGCCTGAGCCCCCCCTGCCTCCTGGAGCCTCAAATCCAGGCCATGGGATTTTTCTTCCCTGTCCTGCACCTATTTGCAAACCATTTAAAAAGCAAAAGGGTAAAGCATGGTTACTTTGCATGTCCTACTTCCTGAGGCAGACACAGCAATGTGTGTGTCATTTGAGAGAAGCTCAAATGCTAAAAACCCCAGTTTTGTCCTGTCATAATAAAAAATGTTACTTGGGGACCACTTTGCCATCACTGAGCACCAGCACCCAACTGGAGTCACCTGATTTGAAGAGCCAGCCCCAGCCCAGGACTGCTTCACCACCCATCCTCACACATTCCCATCACACACTGAAAAACTTCTGAATGGTGGGAGATTCCCCGTGATCCCTCGGATGCCCTGGCTGTGGAGGTGCCTCAGGAAGCCGGGGCTGGGGGTACCTTCTCAGCTCCCTCCGTCTCCATGAACCAGCGCCGCAGCATGGACTGGATGTGGATGTGGCTGAGCTCGCTGTTGGCCTTCAGCACCTCCCCCTTCACCATCTCCTCCAGCAGCAGCCGCCGCAGCCGCCAGTAGAGGAAGGAGCGGGCGCTCTTCCACTCCAGGATGTCCTGCGGAAACCGGAGCACAGCCCGGGTTTGCCGGCGGCTGCTCGCTCCCAGCTCCGGCGGGATGGAGGACAGAAGGCAGGGATGTCACAGCGAAGGGATTTTCCCCCCACCTTTTCCTGTCACCTCGGAGCCCCTCCCCTGTACCCGGCTCACCGTGATGACCCCTTTTTCCTGCATGCGGCCCGGGGTGTCGTGCAGGTCTGCGAAGCGCACGGCCACCTGGTGGTACACGGGCAGCAGCAGCTCCTCCCGCGCCTTCAGCTGCTTCTCCAGCTGCTTGCGCTGCGTCTCCGACAGCTCGGGGGACCCTGTGGGACACACCGAGCTGAGCACCCCCCCGGTGATGCCACCAGGGCGTCCCCTCTGTGCTCCCAGTGCCACGGCTCTTTCCTTGGCACACTGACACCAGAGTCACACAAGCCATGGCCACAAAGAGGTCACACCACACTCTGTGCCTCCCCACATGAGAGGGGAGATGGCATTTGCAAGGACTTTGTAGGATCATGTTGTAGCAGGCTGGAGGGACATGGGGGCAAGGAGCTCCCAATGCATCAGGAACCAATTCAATGTTGCCATGGCCATCTTTCATGTCAAAGCATGGGAGAAGACCCCAGTCCCATTTAATCCACTGACAGACCCCCGGGGAGATACAGGTGTTCCAAAGTACCAGCACATCCTCCCAGCTCCACCAACAGAAAAGACATAAAGAGTTTCCCAAAAGGACACTAAAGGACTCCTGGTGGTTGCCACAAAAGTGCTTGAGCTTCATGTTTAACTTACCACTACCAACGTCCACAACCCAAAACTCCTTTTCCTTACCCAGCTGTTCAACAAGGTTGGCATAAACTGCATCGATCCTTCTCATGGTCTTCACCAAATCCTTCTTTCTGAACTTGATCTCCACTGTTCCTCCAGGCTCCAAAATGCCTCCCCTGGAAGGCAAGTTTGATAAAGCAAGGACTGGTGTGCATGGCAGAATAAATCCTAGGACAAGATGTCCAGGCAGCTGACACACACAGGTATTTTGGATGACACACACAGGTGTTCAGGATGCTGACCTGCTCTCCCTGTCGGCGTAGAGCTCCACGTGCAGGGGGTTGATGGTGGAGTCGATGACCACCCAGGAGCCGCCGCGCAGCTCCGCGTGAGGGGGGATGTACACCAGGACAGGCTGCTTGAAGTCCCTCAGGCTGTCCACGATGAAGGCGCCGAACTTCAGCATCTGGTCGTACATGTCTGAAAGCCAAAGGGACTCAGGGGCTGGGTGTCCCAATTGCCACTGCCCCAGCCTCCTCCCAGCTGCCCAAAGACACCTTCTCTATCGGAGAGACAAAGCACCCTGCAAAACCAGCCAGCAGGAAGCCACCAACCCCTGGGACCTCTGTCCTGCAATGCCCTATGACCTCCCCAGCCTGACTCAACCCACATCCCAGAGTGGTGCATACACTGGTAGGCTGGGCCATCCCAGGACCTGTAGGGTGGCAGGGGTGACAGAGGTTTGTCACACCATGGGAATGTGGGCATCCCAAGCACAGGTACCTTTCATGCCGCTGGAGAAGCCTCTCCAGTTGGCAAAGATCATCAGCGGGAGGTGCTCCCGGTTGAAGTCCCGAATGGCCTGGGCTGTTTTAAAAGCAGAGTCTGGGAACCAGACCTGTCCAGCCTGCTGGATTATCTGGAAAAGACAGTGAGCAGCTGAGACTGTGCCAGTTCTTCCTGGCATGCCACATGAAACAGCAGGAAGAAAACAAACTGCCCCAGCACCCTTGATTTCACCTGAATTAAGGAAAACTATGCCCAAGGATCATGCTGAGCTATTCCTCCTCCCTTCCCTCCAGCTCCTCTTAGAAGCCACCTGGCCCCAGCTGTACACCACTCACCTTTGCCTCTGAGTCCAGGTTGGCAGGGTCAGCAGGTATTGTCACCTCCACAGTGCGGGTCTCAACAGCGATGACGCCCACGGGGAGACCTCCCAGCCTGTGGCAGGGCAAGGTGGGCTCAGCAAGGCCAGCTCCCCTCCTCTCCAGCCCCACCAGAGAGCTGCTCCCTCTCCACCATCCCAAAAGCAGTGCCACAGCCAGGGTTTGAAGGTGAGGGGCCACACGTGCAGGATCCCAGCTCCATCCCCTGCTCCCGGCAGTACCTCGCTCTGCCAACCACAACGGTCTGAGCCCACGGCTTCATGATCTCCATGAAGCTGCCCTGGTCGAAGAAGCCACTCTGCCAGGTCCCTTTGAGAGCTGCAGAGCACAGGAAAACATGGAATGGTGCAAGGGCAAGCATTGAAGGGTTCCTGAGCACCAACCCACCACCAAGAGCATCTTCTGCACCTAGAAGATGCATTTGGGAGCAGTGCTGCACAGGCCTTGGGTTGTTCTCACTTACTTGGATGGGGTCTCCCTGCCAGCATCCACCTGGGGTCATAGGGGACTTTGGAAGGGACAAAATCAATTTCTCTTTCAACAGGGTCACTTATGGCAGTGACAGGCACCGGGCTCTGGTTATCCTGTAAGGGAGACCCCGAGGTCAGGTCACCAGCCAGGTATGGGTGACATCCCTCACCTCCACGCTGCAGCACCCTCCTACCTTGGGTATATATGAGAGCCACTGTAGGATGGTGTAGACCCCCTCAAAGTCATCTGGGACAGTGACATGGGAAACACCGTTGTTGTGCATGATCTGCACTCCTCCCAGCTGGTTGTTGGATGTGTAAACCTCCCGTCCCAGCACCTAGGGAAACACATGGGGCTCTGCTGACACAGGAACTGCTCCCTTGCTCTGTTTGTCAGCCCAAACCTCTGCACAGGCAAATTTCCTCTGGGCTGAGGCTGAATTTCCACCTCTCTCCAGGCTGATGTTCCATGGGACAGGGAAGGAGCCCACACAGGCAGTGGTGAGAAGGACAGTGCCATGGAGGACATACAGCCAGTGCCTGGTACCTTGTTGAGAGCCGTGACACCCGTGAGGATGATGTGGGAATTCTCCACCTGGATGACACGCTGGCCCAGCCTCACCAGGTAGGCACCAATCCCGATGGCACGACAGGTCACCTGGGCATACACAGAGGGACACATGGGGTCACTGGGGCTGCAGCACTGACCTGGAGAAGGATGCTGTGAAGGGCTCAGCCTCCTTGTTGCATCCTGTTACCCCTCCCATGGTGACTTTAAGATCCAGCAGGAGAGAGGGGAGGAGCAGAGAGGGGAAGGGCCCCAGCTGTACCATGCTGATGGTCACTATTTCATCATAGGCACGAGAGGACTCCCCAGCAATGGTACCAGCAGCTCTCAGATTTTCCACCCCAAATCCGTTGTCCTTCCCAATGATGTCCAGCAGGACATACCTGCAGGGAAAGAGGAGCTGTGGTGTGGGAAGCATTCACCTGCATTATGTGCCTGGCAGGATGCTGAGGTGGGAACTGCATCCTGGTGGGGTATAAGGCAGAGCTTGGGGTGGCTCCATGTGTCTCATGGGATATGGGACTCACCTGGACTCGCCGCCTTCCTCCACGTGTTCACAACGCACCGAGTTCATGGTGCTGATCCTCGTGTAGTCCTGGGGAGTCAGGTACAGGTACCTGAACCCCTGCAAGGAAAGAGGAGAAGGATGAGTTGTGGAGCCCCCTACAAACATGCTCACATGGAACATGGCTCTTTCCCAAACCATGCTGTGCAGCAGCTGAAGGACCAGAGCTGGACAGAGCAGCCATGACAGCACTGGTACCTTCACCTCCACCATGTGGGAGAAGCCAAAGGAACCATCCCCATGGTGCTGGCTGCAGATGTGGCCTCACCCTGCTCAATTCCCACAACTTAACATCCCAGATTAGCTCTGCTCATCCCTTCCCCAGCTAAACCCTCTGTTGTTTCCTGTGCTGCAGGAAGGGAGGTGCCCACACACCTTGTAGGGCTCGGCTGGGTCCACCCAGGCCACCTGGAACATGTGTTTGATCTCGTCAGCGAAGCCGATGCGGGCGCCGCTGTTGGCGGCGATGTAGATGCGGGGGATGCCCTCGGCCCGCGCCAGCTCCGAGGCCTTCAGGAACACCAGGTCCTCCTCAGGCCCAAAGGAGCCGATCTTGTGCGTGATGTCATTGCAGATGAGCACAATGTCCCGACCTTTGGGGTACTCAGGGGTCTTCAGCTTCATTTTGAAAGCAACCATCCCCACCTGCCTCGAAACAGCACAAGGTTACAGGGAAGAATCCTCCAGAGAACCACAGAGTCACAGAATCCTTTACAGAATCACAGAATTAACTCGGTTGGAAAAGGCCTCCAAGATCGAGTCCAACGCTTGACCAATCACCACCTTGGCAACTAGACCAGAGCACTGACTGCCACATCCAAGAGACACAGGGGCTGAGCTGCAGGTGGCATTAACCAACAGACAAAATGGCTGAGGAGCATCTCCCAAGCTTTAAACACAGCCAGACTAAGCAAACAGCCATTCCCATCTGCTTCCCCTGCCCAATTCCAAATCATTCCCTGCTACCTCGTTCCCTCCAGGGACCCTGTTCATCTGCACAAGGTGCCCCTGCGAGTCCAGGACCAGCTCAGTGTAGGTCAAGATGTCCTTGGGATAAAAGTCTGAGGAGCCCCACAGCTTGAAGAGAGCCTGTGGAGATACAGCACATGGCTTGGAATGGTTTGGCTTGGAAGAGACCTTAAAGACAATCTAGTTTCAGGAATTCCAAGAGCTAGGAATTGGTTTAGAAATATTTCATATAACCAAAACTGTTGGGGCTTGTTCTCTTTTTGTTTTCTCATTCGACAGCCCAAGGAGAGGGACCTTTTCCTCAGGTGGGAATATTTGGGGAGGGTGGGGATGAAGAGCAAATGCAGTAATTTGAAGCCTCTTTCTGCTCAGCCAGACTCACCTGCCTGATCATCTCTGGGAAGTCGTACACGTAGGTAGTGCCCAAGGACTGTGCCTGGAAGCGCTTGGCCTGAAGCAGGTCCTTGGTGACATAGGGAGTGTTGATGAGCATTCCATGCTGTGGCCCCTGCTTGTCCCCATATGACTGGAACATGATCTGTAGAAGAGAGCAGAGCGTTGGTTGCCTTCCCTGAATATCATGGTGAATCTTCTTCTGGAGGACTGCTGAGCCCTGCTTGGTCAAGGTGATTTTCCACCCATGTTTTACTATTGAGGGGACTGTCACACTGATGTGCTGCAGTACTAGTGACACCCTAACACTGACCATCACCTCCAGCACTCAAAACTGCCCAGCTCCACACCAGCATCAACCCAAGGAATCCAACCGGATGAAGCTCAGCACATTTTGAATAAAGCATCACCCCAAGGAACTCAAGTGGATGCAGACAGATGGGATGAAACCAATCCAGCTGTGGGAATGCTGTTGGAAGTCTGGGGGCTCTGGGCAGACCAGCACTGCAGGTGCACAAGGAGTTTTGCAGAAGCCCCTGCAAAGTTCTGCTGGAGCCGGCAGCACTCAGGCAGCCATGGTTGGGTTCCTGCAGTCACCACTGGGGTTACTCACGCTGCCAGTGCCGGGGTCCCTCACTTCCTTGTAGAGGCTGATGTCCAGGTAATATCCGGACTCGTTGGTGAGGAAGAGGCGGATGGGGATGGCGGTGGCAGTGGGCGTCAGGCGGATGTTGATCTTCACCTCGGCCTGCAGCACCCGCAGCTTCCAGAGGCGGCTGCCGTAGCGCATCACCATGGAGCGCACCGACTCCTCGATCTGCACAGGGGATGGCACACGGGGGGTTGGTGACCCCAGGGACAACACTGAGCACACAATGCCAATGCTGGAGCAGCCCTGTTGCACGCCCACCCCAAACAGCCATTTTGGATTTGCTTTGGGTGAGCCCCTTCTGTCTCTCCATGCCTCCTGGTTGGGCCTGGTGCTGATATCCACTCTCTCCACCGGAGACAGGGAGAGATGGTGGGGAATGGCTGCCCATCTGTGCAGTGGTCCTGAGCACAGGGGATGACAGAGGAACTTCCCCAGGTCAGAGGAAGCAGGACCCCAAGAAACACACCTTGGACGGGTCCATGATGACGGTGGGCACGAAGTTGAGGAAGATGTGGTTGCAGTCAGTGCGAACGATGGTGTTGTTGAAAGCCACCTCCAGCTCATCCATGGCCTCCAGGAGCAGCCGCTCGCCCTCATTCTGCAGGTACTCGAAGGAAGCCTCCTGTGATGGAGCAGGTGGCTCAGCAGGGACCAGGCAACCACACAGGGAGGACCTGCACCCTCCCTGTACCCCCGGGCGCCGCTGCGCCGGCCTGCCTTGGTGATGAGGTCGGAGTGGCGCACGATGGCGCGGATGAAGAAGCGGCAGTCGGTGGCCTCGGTGCCCGCCTGCACCTTGGCAGCCCCCAGGTACAGGTGCATCTTGTGGTTGGCACAGGGGATGGCCGTCAGGTCAAAGTTGCGCATGCGGCTCAGCTCCAGCTGGAAGGCGAGCGCCGGCTCCAGGTGCCGGTAGATCCGATCCTCTGCAAACTGCCAGGCACGGCCGTGAGCCAGCGTCGGGCAGGCACCGCGCGGCACCGCTCCCAAAGGATCTTACCTCATCCCTGGCTCTGAACGTGAAAAACTTTGGGAATTCTCTCTGCAGCAAAAGGGAGAGAGAAGACAACGTGAATAGACCTGGCCCGCAGAGGATTGTTCTGGTTCTGCATTAAAAAGGAAAAAATCTTGCGGACTTTGTTCTCTGCCAAAAGGAAAAGGGCTGGGAGGGATTGATTAGATTGGATTTTAGTAGGAAGAAATTGTTCCCTGTGAGGGAGGTGAGCCCTTGGCACAGGCTGCCCAGAGAAGCTGTGCCTGCCCCCAGATCCCTGGAAGTGTCCAAGGCCAGGCTGGATGGAGCTTGGAGCAACCTGGGATAGTGGTGAGTTCCACCGCATGGCAGGGAGTGGAACCCACCCAAACCACTCTGGGTTTCTACTCTGTGATGGCTTCTAAAGGCAGCTTAAAGCTATGGAGTGGCTCTGCAGGAACCACGTTACTGGAAACATAAGCAGGATAAAGGATGATACAGGAGATGAATCACTCATTGAATTGCTCATTAATTAATTCCCGACTCCTGAAGCACAGTGGGTCCATCCATCACTCAGTGCTGTGTCTGTAAGGTATTTATAGATGTCAGAGGCTCAGTTGCACTCACCCGCTGGGCAATGAGAAACGTGATTCTCCGGAGACCACGTTCAACAAGGATATTTTTCTACACAGAAACAGAAGATGTCACCAGTTAAGAGAGCTGAAACATCTCCACCAAGGGAGCAAACAAAACCTAAACTGCAGCATCTTGGGGTGCACTGTGTGGAGAGGAGGTGGTGCCTTGGGTACAGTGTTCTGGCTTGCAGGGTTTACAAAAAGAGGGTCCAGCCCCAGCAACAGACCTTGGACTGGGCAAAGGCTCTGAAGATTGGCACCAGCTTCTCGTCTTCCACATGGTCAGCCGAGCAGAGCGCAATGTTAAGGATGTGGATTGGCTCCTCACGGATGTTCTGTCAACAAAAACTCACAGTCAACCCTGGCCAGAAGCATCAGTACTGTCCCAGCACCACCTGGGGGTATCAGCAGCAGCTTCATGCCCACCTTGGTGTCCTCCTCATCATAGGTGGTGGCCTGTGCCTCACTGAGGAGCCCATTGTCTGACAGGGAGTTGGCAAAGCACGAGATCACTTCATCAAAGTTCCTGCCCAAACAGCAGAGATGGGGTCACAAGCCAGCACAATGTGCCCATTCCCTACCTGAAGGCACAGCACCCAGGAACCCACTGTGACAGTGTGACAGGGACACAGGTGCCAGCACAATGGCCCCAACCATCCCACAGCAAACCCACAGCTCATTCAATGCAGCTCTGAGCTCTGCTGCGTTAATGTGCAGAGGAGTTTAACCTGTGCCATGTAAGCTTTTCACACCTTCCACAAGTCCCCAAAAGCCACCTCATGTCCCCACAAGGTGGTGTACTGGGAATACCCAGTATACAGCTATGGTAGGAACTGGAGCTGCCTCTAGCACCACCCAGCTGCCCCCAGCTGTGGCTCCCCAATGACCCAAAATGCACAAACACTGGCCAGGTGTGTCCCTGTACCCCCACCTTGTGAAGTCCTCAAATCTGCGGAAGGCCACCATGACTCCCATCCTCTGGCTCGTGGGGGAAAAGCCACTGTCCATGAAGAGCTCAGTGCTGTGCCGGGCCAGGTCAGGGTTGGAGATGCTGATAGGGACGGATATCCTGCCATGGGGAGCAAGTGTCAGCTCTGGGGGAGGCACCGTGAGGGACCACACAGGGTCCCCGACCCAGAGAGGGCTCATCCTGCTCCACTGGCAATGGGACAGCGTGGTGGTAGCACCCACTTTGCACAGAGGGGATGATACAAACCCCACAGCTTTGTGAAAAGAACCATGTCCAGGGGAGCAGGACAGGTGTGTAGGAGGGACCCCTGTACCTGTTGGGGTGGGAGGAGGGCAGCATGAACTGGAACTCCACGAGGCAGGTACCATCAGAGAGCTGCTGGTGCTGCAGGCTGTGCAGCTCGTAGGCGATGTACCCCCGCCGCACGTACACCTGTGAGGGGACACAGGAGGTACCACCATGCCCCTGCCACCCCTGGGCCCCCCATGCCACCCTCAGGCCCCCTCTGTGCCCCCCAGGCCTCACCTCCAGCGCTGCCATGCGCACCACCTTGTTGGTGTGGTAGAAGAACACGGGAAGCACATCAAAGATGGAGGTTTCTGACAGGATCAGTTTCTGCAGGAAGAAAGCAAAATTTAGGGCAAGGATGAAGTGAAACCTCCCTGCTCTATTTAGGGAGTCCCTCAATGTGGAGCTGTGCAGGACTGGTCACTAGGGTGCCATGGAACACCCAGCCCACCATGGGGAAACCACTAGAGCCAGGCATGGATCCACACATGGAGCACCCCGTCCTCTGCTCCACACAGCCACTACAGCAAGGCTTTGTGTGATTTTTAGCTGTTTTTAAGATTAAACCACATGCAGGCAGACCCTCTCCTTGAAGCCACCCAAATTCCCTCTGGAAAAATGTGCAATTCCCAACCTTCAGGTTCTCAGGGCAGTACTCATGTCCGTACATGTCGATAGCGGAGATGAAGATGGATTCAACCTGGTTGTGCCGCAGCTCATAGGAGGGCATGTGAGAGGCAATGAGCACCTGCCAGCAGAGAGAGGAGCTGGGAACGTGGGGGACAGAGATGGGGACAGGAATGGGATGGCACTGCATGGTGCTGGCTGACCTGCCGGGCTCTCAGTGCCACTTTGGAGTGCTCGGTCTTGCTGAGCTGTGTCAGCTCATGGAGGATGGTCGTCAGCTCATCTGTCAGAGTGGGGTCACGGCCACATAGCTGGTCCTGCAATGTCACAACCACCATGGCTCAGCTCAGGCTCCTCAATGTGTGGGATGGCTTCATCCCAAACCCCACCCTCATGCAGCCAAAAGGGACAAGACTCAAGACACTAAAATGGGCTCTCTTTGACCCAAGCATAGTCACACAACACCACAGAGGGGAGATAATTAAAGAGATAACAAGGCAGGAATAGACACTTCAAGCAATGTGGAGCTGCCTTGACTCTTCCCTGCCACCAACCTTTGCTCCTGGAGTCTCAGGCACGGGCTGTACTCACAATTAACATGATCACCAGCTGATTCTTCTTGGCCACCTGGGCATGGGAGAAGATGCTCTCCAGCACGGGGGTCATGTTGGGTTTGCATTGCTCCCGCAGGCTGATGACACACTTGTCGTAGTGAGCTGTGGGGCAGGGTCTGGTGAGCCCTGCAGCTCCTCCAGAGAGCCCTGCAGCTCCCCCAGGGAACCCCAAGCCCTCACCATGCTGGAACTGTGTCTCTACTTGCAGGTAGCGCCTGAGCAGGTCCAGCACCACTGCCTTCATGTAGCCCCGGATGCCGCTGCGGTACCTGGGGAGCAAAGAGCCCATCGTGCTGTGTGGAGGTGGCCGTGGGAGGACAGGAGGGTCACACACAGCACGGGGCTCACCTCTGCACCAGCTGCACCAGGCTCTGTGTGTTCATGAAGAAAACCTCCCGCTCAGCCTTCCTCTGCAGCGTGGCTGCATGGGTGTCCAGCACGTTGGCGATCTGAGGGGAGAGGGGACACGGTCCAGGGTGGCTCAGGGGCACGAGGCTGCCATCTCCCCTTTTGCTTACTCCACCCAGAGCCTTTCCCTTGTTTTTTTTTTTTCTCCCCGAAGTGAAAAATGCAAAGTGATAAATTAATATAAAAAGAAAGGCACTCATAGATGCAAACACACATATAAAACCAAACACGCATAGGAAATACAAACCTCCACGTATTCCCCTCACTCATTTCATTTGTTATAAAATCTTGGCAGCACAAATTGAGGCAGGAGCTCCCAGCTGGCTCCAGTGAAGAGGATGTGAGCCCCCTTTGGCACTCACCTGCTGGCTGGGGAAGCGGCAGAGCACGGAGGTGATGTTGCTGGCGTACTGCGCCATCACCTTCCGGATGGATTTCTCCACAGCCAGCGGGATTCGGCCCGAAATGCTCGTCATGATCTCCTGCAGCTCCAGCAGGGGCAGGGCAGGGTCCCGCAGGGTCTTCATCAGCTGTGCCACCCACTCCTTCACCTGTGGGAGCAGAAGCTGGTGCTGCTGGACTTGCCCTCATGGCAACTGGGTGGAACACCTGGTGCCTGGCACCCACCTTGGTCTTGAAGTAGGGCTCGGGCAGGCAGTAGCCGTTCATGATGTTGGTCAGGTTGTCCAGAACGTTGCGCAGAACCTGGTGCTGCTTCTCACCAGTGATGGGGAGGGTTTGCTGGGCTGGAAGCCCCCCTGTGAATGGCTGTGCCTGGAGAGGGCAGAGGGAGGTGGGCTGAACTTTCGTTGTTGACAGGGACAGAGCTCCTGAGAGCTGCAGCTGCCCCAGAGAAACCAGCACAACTCATGCTTTGGATTAAATACAGAGGAAGCCCCTGACATTGAGCATAGTGGACCTGCCAGTATCTCATCATGAAAATAACATGGAAAACCTGGAGATTTTAGTGCTATAAATGCATGTTTTTAGTGTTTGTGAGCCCCTGCACATCGAGGAAGCAGAGCAATCCATGTGGAGCAGCACTTGAACACAAAGACAGCCCAAAGACATGGCATGACCATCACTGTGATGCCCTATCAGGGCAGCTCCTCCATTTTGTCCCCAAAGGAGCATTCCCAGGATGACATCTGGGAGCTGGCAGGAGGGGATGGCAGCCCCCAGGAGACTCACAGGCTTCACTTTGGAGGGATCATCGAGCTGGAGGCGGGCGATGACACAGCCGCCCTCCAGCAGCGCTCCCGGCCGCTTGACGTACTGCAGCTGCCCCGCCTCCTCCACTGCCAGTGTCATGATGATCTTCATCACCTGGGGAGGAAAGGGACCCGGTCACCAAGCCAGCAGCACCCGCGGGCTGCACATCCCACGAGCATCACAGCAGTGCTGCGGGGTTCCGTCTTTGCCGAATGTTGCTCCTCCCAGCTCTTCTGCAAAGCTCACCTCGATCTCCGCATAAACCTTCCCCTCGTCCACGTGGCCGCCATCCTCCACCATGTACTGCAGCAGCTTCCCCGCGCAGGGCGAGCGCAGCACCGTCGGGTCCTTCTCCTTCTCGAAGGTGCACGTTTTGTTGCCGATGGTGATCCGGTACCTACGGGAGAGGGAAAGGTGTCACCAGCCGGCTGGTGGCCATCGGGGAGGGGGGATGGGGGCCCTGGCAGGGGGTACCTGTCGATCTCCTCTTTCATGTAGGTGGTGTAGCTGCAGCCATCGTAGGAGAGCAGCAGCCCCCCGTCGTTGAGCCGGTGCACGTCGATCTCGATGTGCGTGCTGTTCATGATGACCACATAGGTGGTCAGTGACTGGCGGGCCACCTGCGGGCAGGGGACACCCTCAGTACAACCCCAAAACACACTGAACAGCGAGGATGGGGGCTGGGGGGGCACCTCCCCATCCTCAGTGCAATGGCTGCTGCCACGGGATGGGGCCCAGCAGGAGGCACAACCTTAGGCTGCACCGAGGACCTGTTCAACTCTGCCCAGAGCTGGTTTAACTCACAGCCCAGAGCTGGTGCAACACATGGCTCACCTGCCACTTTCATTGTGAGTAAGGAGTTTTGCATGAAGTCCAACTAATTTGGTTTAAAAGCAAGAAAATTAAGTCCCTTAATAAACTCAGGGCAACAGGGTGTATGAAAATGTCTGTCAGGTTAAAACAAGGTTATTAAGGTTACGAGGTTATTAACCTCATTTTTATGTTGCCCATTTTTAGAGGACAACCTTCTACTTATTTTAGTTTTCTCCCTTGGAACAGGAGCATGTCCCTGACCCCCTGAGAAGCACTGTGGCTGGTTTGGGGGGAGCACAGCCCTGCCCTCACCTGCAGAATGTACTTCACACCCTCATAGAGGAGCTCCACATCGACGATGTTCAGCAGAGAGGCTGCTGGCAGCACCTGGCCCCTGAAACACAATGGAGGGATCAGGCCCCACGGCATTCCCAGCCTCTCCAAGCACGTGGGATGTCAGCAGTGCTCCCAGTCCTGGTGGGACGGCACAATGGTGACCACAGGGGACAAGTGTCAGCTTTAAGTGACCCATATGAGCACCATGCACAGCCAGATCTGGAGGGAGGCCAGGCACTGAGAAAACACTCAGATAAGGCACATGGGAGAGCCCTGAGAGTCCTCCAAGGCTGGAGGAATAACCTTGATATTCAACAACAAAAGCAAGCTGCACAGCCTAGCCACTTCCCCTTGAAAGCTGTTCTCCCAGCCATGGGAAGCCTTCCTGCTCTCCAGACAAAGTGATAGCTGAGGATCCAGACACCCCTGTCCCTGCCTGTCACAGTGCTACTGTCACTAAATTTGTAAAGCAAAGCTGGAAGGAAGATGTCCCAGAACAACACTGACGTTTCCATTGTGGCTGCCCCAATCCTAGAATTGCTGAAGGCCAGGCTGGACGAGGCTTGGAGCAACCTGATCTGGTGGAAGGTGCCCCCCACATGACTGAGCCCCCCCTGGGCAGCCCCCACTCCTCACCTCTCCAGTGTGTGCAGGAAGTCAGTCATGCACGTCCTGAAAGCAGCATCTGCCACATTCAGGGCACCACAGACAACCCCCAGCATCGTGTCTGGCTTCTCTGCCTGTGGGGGGCAAAAATAACAAGGTTTAGATCTTACCCCAAGAAAGGGGAGTGGTGACCCCGGGGCATCACCCCCACCTGCACTTTCTCAGCAATCAGGTGGTCCAGCCAGCCCGTGTGTATCTCGTTGCTCTGGAAGCTCTCTGTCTCCAGCAGCTTGATCAGGTACTCCACTGTGGTCCGGAAATCCCCACGGATAGACAGCTCCTTCAGGGCCACCACCATGTTCCTTTTAGGGAGAAAAGCCCTTCATTAATGACTGAGAAGGTGGCACTTGGCTCTCAGCAGAGGGAACTGGGGAGCTTCAGGGCCTAGGGCAATCAGCTCCTGAGGTGATAAGCTCCTGAGCCCCCAGTACCTTATAATCACTGCATGGTTTGGGTTGGAAGGGACCTTAAAAATTCTTTTGTTCCACCCCCTGCCATGGGCACTAGTAACCTTCCACTAGACCAGGTTACTCCAAGCCCCATCCAGCCTGGCCATGAAACAGCCCTGAATGAAACTGCTGCTAAGTTCCTGATGGACACTGCTGCATGAGCACTAAGCAATGCTCAGCAGATGATTCCAACATGTCCTCAAGGATCAGGTGGATGAACTGGGACTGTAGCACCACCACAGTCCAAAAAATTCTGGCTTTAGCCAGACGGACAGGTGCTTAGCACAGCAGCCCTGCTCTGGTCCTGTCAGATAAAAACCACTTTTTCCAGCTCACACATCAATTGTGACTCCTCCCAAGGACACACTCCCTCCAACTCATCCTGCCACACTCACGAGGTGGCCTCCTCCCGGTTCTCTCCCCATGAAAAGCAGTGTCCAAACTGGGAATCAGCAAATTCATGCAGCCCTCCAGCTGCTGCCACGCTGAAGTACCCCCAGACGTTCTTGCTGCTGCGGAAGTTCAGCTCCTGCACCGTCCCCGAGCTGGGCTTGAAACCCTGAGCCAAAACAGAGCAGAGATGGAGGAATCAGGATTGAGACTCATGCAGCAAGACAGGGAAGGGAACGATCCCATGAACATTGTCTGGCTGGGGAGGACCATGCCCAGTTCAGCCCCCCAGGTGGCAGAGTCCCCTAGTCCCCACCCCAACCCCAGCTCACCTCCTCGGGGTTCTCGCTGGTGATCCGGGCAGCAATGACGTGGCCCCTGGGCACGGGGGGGTTGGAGGGGCTGTGGAAGCAGATGGGGGTGTCCCCCCAGGGGCCCTCCCCGTACAGCACCCGGATGTCTTTTATCCTGTGCAAGGGGATGCCCATTGCAATCTGCAGGAGAGACACCGACAGAGTCTGAATGGAGAGTTCCCAGTGGGAAGCCAGAGTAGTAGGAAAGCTGCCATACCCCTTCCACCTGCACCCTCCATGCTGTGGGATATGGGGCAGCTTCCCTCTGCACTGGCAGAGTGCTCTGCTGGAGCCCAGTGCTCCTCCCTAAATGCCCAAACTGCCTCCTCTAACACCCCTGGAGTGAGCTGGGTGCAGGTACCTGCAGCTGGGCAGCCGGGAGGTTCACGTCTGCCACCATCTCCGTGCACGGGTGCTCCACCTGCAGCCGGGGGTTCAGCTCCAGGAAGTGGAAGCTCCCGTCCTCCCCGTACAGATACTCCACGGTGCCTGCACTGACGTACCCAACCATCTGAGCCAGGCGGACAGCGCACTGCGGGAGAGGGAAATCCCTGGATCGTGGAGTCATGGGGTATCCCGGCTTGGAAGGGACCCGCAGGATTGGCATCCAACTCCTGCTTGTGCAGAGGATGCCCCCAAAACCCCACCACGTGCCTGGAAGTCCAAAGGCTCGCTGGACTCTGGCAGGCTTAGGGCTGTGATCGCTTCCCTGGGGAGGCTGTTCCTGCGCCCGACCACCCTGGACAGGGAGTCCTGCTCAGCCCAGGGGTCCCTCCCTTCCTTAAAACCCCAATAAACCCAGCCCAGTTTCCCACTAAAACCTCGTGCTGCCCCTAGATCAGGCCACCCACCTTCTCCATCATCTCGGTGACATCGGGGGCAGCGATGGTGGCGGGTGCCTCCTCAATGATCTTCTGGTGGCGGCGCTGGATGGAGCAGTCCCGGCTGAAGAGGGAGATGGCGTTGCCGTACTCATCTGCCAGGACCTGCACCTCCAGGTGCCGCGCGTGCTGCGCCAGCTGCATCAGGAAAATGGGGGATCCGGGCGCCTCCGCCTGCACCTGCGGCGGGGGAGAGGGTCGTGCTCTGGCATCACCCTCCGAAATTCATCCCAGGATGGAGGCAGAGTTGCGGCAGGAAGTGGGAGGTGCCCCGGGTGGGAGCAGGACCCTGCCGGGATGGGACGGGAACAGGGATGTGGGTTCCAGGCATCTCTCACCTGCCGGAAGCAGGCACTAAATTCCTCTGCTGCCTCCACTTTTCGGATGCCTTTGCCCCCGCCACCTTCTGCTGCCTTGATCATCAGGGGGTAGCCGATCTTCATGGCCACCTGAGAGGGTCAAGGACTGGGGTGACTGTAGTGTTTTGGACCCCAGCACACCACCCTGACAGCCCACACAACTCCAGGCATCCCTGAGCAGGATTATCCCGAGTGACATTCATTCAGTGGGACAAGCTGCTGCTGGCACAGCCTCGTGTCACTGTGGTGTGTTCTGGGAGGCCAGAAGGGCCAAGGCAGGCAGGCTGTGAGGAGGAATCATGGGGGGCAAGAGATAAGCAGCTGCCTACAGGCTCAGCTTTACCTCCAGGCCTTCCTCCACATCCTTCACGCAGCCCTGTGCGTACGTCTCCAGGGGAATGCTGATGGCCTGCTGATGATTCTGGTCCTCCTCGGACCACTGGGCCACCAGACCTGCAGATATGGCCAGGGCTATGGTCACCACCAGGGTGGCACAGCTGGGGTGGCATGCTGGGTGTGCCCAGGGAGCTGAGGGTTCCATCATTTCCCTTGTTTCCATCATTTTCCTTGTTTCCATGCACCCCATCTCCAAAATCCCCCTGCCCGAATCAGCTGCTGCAATGGGGTCCCCAATATGTGTGGCCAGATGGACCAAGGACCCCAATCCTGGTGCTTGTTTTGAGGGCAAGGAGAGGCAGGGAGGAGTTAAGGGGGAAGCAGGGAGGGTGTGGGGGCTGTGAGGAGGCACTCACCGCTCCCACTCCACGGCAGTGTGGGGATCTCCAGGGTCTGAGCCACGATGGTGGAGGCAACTTTGTCCCCCAGCGCCCACATGGCATCACTGGGGGGACCTTTGGAGAGGGAGAGAAGGGCTGAGGGGGTGCCCAACCCACCAGCCCATCCCCACATCACTGAGCCTTCTGCAAGGACTGGGGATGCAGGAACCCCGCCCCAAATCCACTGCCCAGCTCAAGACAGAGCTCAACCCTTCTCCAAGGGGAAGGAATCCCACAAGGCTGGGAATCCCACAAGGCCTGCTCCCACCCAGTGTTCCTCTGTGAACACTGCATCAGCCTGAACATTACAGGGAAAACCCAGAAAACAGCAGGATTCCTGGGAATCCTGAGAATTCCTGACCCAGGAAACCAGCCTGAGTTCTGCCACTCCATGGGTTGGGCATGCCAGAGGCACCGAAGGGGCATTCCCAGTGCAGCGTCCCTGACAGTGACTGTGAGTGCACACACCAGCCCAACAGCCAGCACAGAGATGCAGTGAGACCTTACCTAGGAAAGCTATCCCATTTTTCTGCAGCAGCTCTGGCAGCTTGTGGTTCTCCGAGGCGTGTCCCCAGCCAGCCCACACCGCCTGGCACAAGGAGAAGCAGCAGTGGGAGTGTTACCCCTGTGCTGGCATCTCCCACCATGCCCAGCTCCTCAGCACACAGGGACATCACCCCCTCTTGGGGTGTCCCCTCTGCCCAGGAACTGCCCTTGGCAAGGAGGTGGGAGACACGCAAATGGCCACCACCTGGACTGGGATCCGTTTGGAAATGTCCACGATCAGCTCCACGTTGGCATAATTGTTGTTGTTCGTCCCTCCAGGGACTGGCACGTAGTGATCTGCCATCTTGATGTACTCTGCAAGACAGCACAAGTGGTGGGAGCCAGATCCCTGAGTGACACCCCTTCCCAAATCCTCCATCCCGGGGAGGCTGGAGCAGGGGAAAACTATTTACTCCTAGATTTGGCTGTGCAGGAGTAAACTGTGTGACTCCAGGCTGTGCACAGCCCTCACATGCCAGGCAGGAAAGGCCTGCCCTGGCTCAGCCCCAGGTAGGGACCTTCATTTTTGGGATATTTTCAAGAATTACCTGCGTTAGCCTTGAGGTCCTCGGGGGTGACCATGACCACGAAGCGAATGGCGCGCTCGTTGCGGAACATCTCGTAGGCCCAGCGGCGGATGGAGCGCATGCACTTCACAGCAGCAATGCCATTGTTGGCAATGAGGACCTGGGGGGACAGGGACAGGGACAGGGAGTGGCAGGGTGAACCCTGTCCTTGCTACCCCCAAGGGACGGCAGCGTGGGGGCAAGGGATGGGTGTGGAGCAAAGCAGGGGGGATGTGTTAATCAGGAGCTTTCTGACAGCTGGTTGTACATCCCAGCAGAGCACAAGACCCCTCAACAACATCGCTGATGTCTGGCACTGGGGATAACCAAGGATGGGACTTTGGCCATGGTTTGTGCCAAGCTGCTGTGTGGAGTTCCCTCTCCCAACCCATGAGAGCAAGTGAAGCCATGGAATGAACAGCTCTGGGCTGCCATAGCTCCAAGCCTGGCGGACGCAGGACATTCAGGCAGTGCTCAAAGATGTCCCTGTGAAAGCAGTGACCCCCTAGCCAGGCACAGGCAGGGATGTGTGGGGACAGACCTTCTCGATGACACGGTTGCCCCCAAAGCGGGTGACGAACTCGGCTGGGGAGGCAACGGAAAAATCCCGCTGCAGGTCCATCTTCCTGTGGCTCCTCTTCGCCAGGTACAGCCCCGACATGCTGGGCCTGTGGCGGGATGTGGTGGCTGTCACTGTGCCCAGTGCCACTCCAGAGAGCCCAGAGCCACTCCAGTGAGACCTCCCGCAGCTCCAAACCCCCTGCAAAGCCTGTCCTGCAAAGGTCACCAACCATATCTACAATGTGACTCAGTCAGGACATAAGGAAATTCCTTATTTATGGAAGGATGGAAGAGCAGCACAGATACTGCTGGCAGCACCACCTCAAACCCAGCGTAGCAAGAGCCATCGTCGGGCTGTCGAATGTCACAACACGTCCCTGCAGCCAAAGGTTTGTTATTTTTAGCCGGAGCAGAGCAGCTGGAGGAGGCAGACAGCAGCATTTGGCTTCCAAGTTGTTTCTTCTGGATATCAGCTGTGCTGCCATGGGAGCTGCCTGGTGTGAGCTGCCCCATATCCAAACTAGAGATTTTGGAGGGCATCCCCTGCCCTGGTCCTTGCCACACTCATGCAGGTGGCACTGCTGTCACACAGCTAAGGACACTGGCTCTCCCCTCTCAAAGGGAGCAGAACTGGGGGCATCACCTTGTGGTTCCGAGGAGCACCAGCACGTGTGCACCTCAATTTTACCAACAGCAATGCACCCACCACAAGCACCCGCCCTCCCTAACCGGGGCATCCCTGCCCGGCCGCGCTCCGGCCATCGGAGGTTGCCATCCGTACCTGAGGCCGGCGCTGGGTTCCAGAATGGCGCTCACGGTGGGGGGCTCGGGGACCGTACCCCCCACCCCGGCCAGGCTGCTGCGCCGCCGGCCCACCCTGAAGGCCGTGGCCATCAGCTCTTCATCGGAGGAGTTGTCGTCGAAGGAGCCCAGCACGAACTTGGCGAGGGCCGGGCGGCGCAGCGCCGCGGGGTTGTACACGGCGAGCTGCTCCTG
>WBNO01019291.1:0-14271 GCA_013400575.1 Peucedramus taeniatus | reverse complement strand
ATATATACATATATATATATATAAACAACCTGCATAGCTTATTCAGTACTATGTGTTCTGTGTCAGAAACTGGCAAGTTTCTGGTTGATTTCACTTGCCACTGTTTATCCTGGGATGACCATGAATAGCATGGAACGGATATGTGGGAGGTTCTTCATTTTGGTAAAGCATTATAGTGAGAACTCTTGTTTATGGTTGTCCTTAGCTCAGATTGGAGAAAGTATTAATACATGGTAAAGTGTTGTCTCTTTTTTTGCACCTGTTTTTATTATACATAATACAGACAGTAAAAGCTTAAAAAAAAGGCACCTTTTCTGTATATTCCTATGCTGAAGTATTGTATGTTTGCAATATTAATAAATTGAAACATAATAAATGTAATTTAGTTTATAAAATGGGCTTTCCGTACCTGTCAACCAGAAGCCCAGTAGAAAGCTTGATCATAATTTCAGTTCATAGTTCCTGAATGAAAAGTAGTTCAGCAAACTTCTACTTAAGTTGGAAAGTGTCTATTTAAAACTTCCTGTTTATTAGAAATTGAACCATTTTGGACAAGTTCCAAATCATTCCATCTTCATTTTTCATCCATCAGGAACTGTTCTTGATCACTTCTCTAATCTCTGTCCAAACTGAACCAGCGAATTTTAGACAAGGCATCAGTGCAGCTGGTGAAGCAGTGACCTAATACAGCAGAAAGTGTTACAAATGACCCTTTGAACACATAGAAGAGAGTTAGATCTTCACTAAGAAATACATACTAAAGTAAATTCAGAGTCAGATGATGTATGCTATGATTTTTCTGAAGAAGTAAATACTAGTAAACCAGAGGATAGCTATGTTTATACAGTTTCTCCTAGCATTCCCTATCAAGTAATAATTTTCATATCAGAAGCGTCAAGCAGATTTTTCTGGGCACACAGATAGGGAAAAGGCTTATCAGATGGATGGCATATGTACCTGACATTTCAGAATAATTAGATGAGAGAATTAATATCTTAAATTTGCATTAGTTCTTGCATCTGCCAGGGAGAAGAGTTCATTTATGGGGGTAATTGTATATCAGGGCTTGAAAAAAAACCAATTACTTATTTAGGGCATTTTGCTCATTTATAAATATTAAAAACCATTGACACTCAGTACATTATGACTGTTTATTAGGAAGTATAGACCTGTAAGAGTAACTTATTTAGCATGCCTTATTCCCCTATCCCCTTGTCTGGTCTACATTTATCAGTAAACATGAGTATGAGGTGAAAAAAATACTGAATACAAAACTTTTACCATGCATTTTCAGAACAGTGTTGTGATGTTATTTTGATAATAAAAGTTTAAGTTTTCTAGGAGGTAATTACATGTTAATGTGAGGTGCAGAAGAGACTCAACAATGAATTGCTAGACAATGTGTGTAATCTTCATCTTTACTGTCTGAAAAAGTAGGGGTGAAACTGTAGAGCTGGTGACTTCTCATCCTAGCCAGTAGACTTTCCAAAGAAAGTCTGTGACCCTCACAACATTAATAGCTGGATGATTTGGACATGATCCAAAAATTTTTCTATCGTAGTGGCATACCAGAAGAGACTATGTGTTGGTGACTTGTATTTCCATAAGTACTGCTTTGTCAGATGCAATTTATCTGGAGATACTGGGAATAAATCTCCTCTTGCATTGCAAGAATGCAACCCAGTTTTTTCCCCTCTTCTAAGCACAAATCATTACTATATTATTTGTATTATGCTTTAGATGCCAGTGGGTTTTTAGAGAAATCCACTTTTCTAAGCACTTGGCAGCCATACAGTGCATGCATAGATAATATGGGAAGTAGAGCACAGGGAAGCATGTTGATTTACTCAGTGTCATGCTGCTCATTCATGCTGGTCAGAAGTACTCATGCTCTTCACAGTTGACTACTGTGGAGTCAGATTTTCAGGCTGAAAATAATGCAGTTCTGCTGACAGGATGAAATTTCAGTGTCTGAAAAGAAAAAAAAGGTAAAACTACTTGCAGAAATTATGCACATTTTTAAAAGTTGATGAACTATATTACCTTCAAGGAGAAGGTGACTTGGGGGTGAGAATTCATTGTTTTTCAAGACACCTGGAAGGTAGTGGTCTACTAGTCCACAAGTTACTAGTTCTTGTTTCTTACTCTCCATAGAAACTGAGATACTTTGGTTTTGTCATAGTAATAATTTTAGTCTTTCTTTTGAAATGCATCTTAGGATATGACTGTGTTCCAAGATTTTAATCTCTGTCTTTTTGCATGGTTCTTGTTTTGACATGTTTTGTAAACCACTAGTAGCAGCAGCATCAGTTGGAAGTGGTCTTTATTGCATCTTGAAGAAACGTCATTGGCTTGAAGCAAATTGATCAAGTTGGCTTGACATTTCTCAAGAATATAGTTTGGCCCATATCTTGAGTTAAAGTGATAAAAATCTGGGTGTAGCAAGTACGTAGGTTAAGTAAAAGTAAATAAATAAAACCAACCAAAACTACCCAGCTCGGGGGGATTCTCTAGGTGTTTGGCATGTTTGAAATACTGAGTTCTTATCACATAATTTTACAGGGCCCTGATTTTAGTCTCCCACAGATGATAAAATCTCAGTGACTGATTTTCTGGAATGTAGATATTGTTAACAGTAAGTGCCCCTAATGAATTTACTTTTCTTCCCTTTTCTTTATGTTTACATTTTCTAGTTTGTTTTTTTCTTTGATACCAACTCTTCAGGTTAGGGACATGGGTCTGAATCCTTGACTCCATTATTATTTTTTTATTCTGAGTCACTGATCTCTTTTTCTATATTTTTTTTCTTTTATGGTACATGTTGGTCATCTTCTTTTCTTCTCTCTCTATTGCTGTGTCTTTTAGTGTATGGAGGCAGGAAGCTCTGATTTTTTATCTTCTTCCTGATTAGCTTCTTGGATCTAGCTTTTATCAAATTATTCAGGAAATAATTTAACCTAATCTCCCATTCTCCTTACATTCCAGGTCAGAAAAAAAAATTGAAGGACCCTAGTGCTCTCATCAACACAAGATGGGAAAAAGCTAATATAAAACCTTACTGATTATTAGAATTACTGTATTTCAATGTGTCATTGAAATAGTCATATTTTCTTGTCTGTCACTTAGTCATGTTAGTTTTTAATAACCAATTTAAGCTGATGTTCACATTGGCTATCACAGCAATCTGAGGAACTTTGGATTTGCTTAGGTGAAATATGCTTTCAGTGCTATGGGTGGACTTTAATATAGCCTTAGATTTGTTTTTATAGCTATTCATTGTGGCAGATATGTCAAAATTCCCTCAATTTAAAACCAGTGAAGTAACCAGGGCACAAAAAAACCTGCCCTCTGTAAAACAATGTTTTGGTTCTTGGAGCAGGAAGCTTTTGATCTGATACAAACAAGAACAGTTCTGTATAATATTTAGTAATCTATTAATTCTGAAAGTGAAGACATTTCTTGAGTTTCTTTATTTCTGTTTCGAAAGACAATTCATGAAATGTTCACTATAGTAAACAACCAAAGTCTGACAGTTACAACTGAGATATGGTATCTACTTTTGAAATTTTGAATGAAACATTTGTATATTTAGGTAATGTTTTTTTATAGCATATCCTTCTTGACAAATTATGCTTGATCAGTGTATCTCTTCAATAAGACTTTATATTTGATTCGTTTGCTGGAAACTTTCATGAAAAAATGTTGGTGATCACTCTTTATTACAAGAAGAAAAGAAATACTGGTTTTTTTTTTCATTATTTTTTCTTCAGTAAGGGAGTCCTGAAGAAGCAGGTCTGATAGAAAGGCACTATTGGGCCTAATTTACTCTCTTAAATGATCAGATTAAAGAAAAATTGTAATTGCCTTTTGAGTTTATATTCATCTCTGCAATTAGCAATGCTGTGCTTAATAGGTAAGTTTGCCATGGATCTAAACACTTGCATTTTTTGAAGGATGAGTGATGATGGTTAGGTGGTGGAAGTAATAGTCTGTCTCAGAATCTGGGTTATATTTTTGAGGTAGCCTTTTGAAGTTGATGTCAGGAGACAAACACCACTGCTGTTTAAATCAAGTAAGTGCTAGTAGAGCCATTACTGCTTCTAGATTGCATTTATTTGGAGGTTGCTAGTAGCAGGTGCTAAGTTTATAATTTTCCCTATGGCCTTCTTAGTCTTAGACAAACTGTGTCAATTTTGTACCCAGCTGTTTTTACATGTTTTCTTTTAATAGCTTTCATTTGCACTTTTACTTTATAAAATCACCTAACTTGAAAGGAGGGTAAGGTTCTCCCAGCGAGTTTATGATTTCCCTTGATTCAGTTGGAACTACATTAGCTTTTTCCTCTTTGATCAAGTGATTATTGATTCATAGGATAGATCATCTTATGACAACAAAACATTCAAGCCTAGCTTTTTCAATAAATCAATGGTTTTGCTTTTTTAAAAGCAAAATAAATGTTTCTGAAAATTGGCTTACAGTGTTTATATGACAAATCACAGAGGTGGTGCAAAAGTATCCATGTATGGTAAAAAGTATGGGGCAAGGAATTAATTGGACTTTTGGTCCATGAATGCTGGTGGTTATTCTCACGTTCTCCATCATCACAACTTATTGCTTGGAAAGGATGGTATGGAAAATGGGCAGAATTCTCAGCTGAGCCAACAGTCTCTTTTTGTGTATTGATAACACACTTATGCTTTCAAACATTCATCAGCTTGCAGCATGGCTGCCTAGTAACACAATTTAGAGCAGAGCAGAGCTATTCCTACAAGATGAGCTTTTTGGGAATTACATGGGGGAATTCACCATGTAAAGCAGATCTGTGCCTTCAAAATACAATTAAATATGTAATAAATAAACAGGACAAGTAAATCTTAAGCATATGCATGTAGTGATACAGCAGAGTACCTGGGATGAAAATAGCTCATTTTAGCATCTACTTGTATCCCATTCATTCTGGAAGTTTCTTAGTTGATTGCTTTCAAAAGTTTCTGTTTCCCAAACACTGTTTTAAACAACTTATGGATACCTTCTGAAAGGGTACCATTCAACTTACTCTCTTTACTTCCCATGGAAATTATTGACTTTTATACCTTAATACTTCTCTGTTTTGATTTTTTTCACATAGATGAAGTTCAATGTTCTATGTTACAGAACATTTTAAAGACTTCTTTCAGTGAAGGTGTCCACTGTCAGCCATTTGTACTTCTGTAGCAGGTTCTAGCATTACTGGTCTCAGAACTGTTTTACTTTCATAATAATTACTACAGAGAGGCAGATACATACTATCTGTCTAGAGTGCCAGGTACTTTAATACTTTAATATATATATACATTTATATAGATATATACAAAGAGTAAGGATGTATCCATTTCAACTCTTCTAAACATCTGCCTTCAATTAACATTTTATTGAAATTAATTTTAATACTGTATTTATAGCTTATACTCCTAAAGCAACACATTCAAAATCTGACTAGTAAATCATAGAGTGATTTGCTGTGGAAGTGGACAATGATCTAGGTTTATCCCTCCTGCCACAGGAAGGGATATCTTTCACTAGATCAAGTTGTTCAAAGCCCTGTCCCACCAGGCCTTGAGCACTTCCAAGGACAGGGTATCCACAACTTCTCTGGGCACCCTGTGCCAGTACCTCACCACTCTTACAGGAAAGTATTTATTCCTATTAGCTAATCTAAATCTCTCCTCTTCCTCCTTTTCCTAACACTATGTTCCCATGTAAAATGTCAGTCTCCCTCTTATTTTTGCTCTCTTCAAGTACTGAAAAGGCTTCAATCAGTTCTTTATTCTCTCCTCCAGCCTGAAAAGTCCCAACTCTCTCAGCCCATCTTCATAGAAGGGATGCACCATCAGGGATGCACTCTGATTATCTTCATGCCCTCCTCTGGACTTGCTCCAGTAAATCCATGTCCTTTCTGTGCTGAGGACCCCAGGACTGGGTGTGGTACTCCAGGTGGGGTCTCACCAGGGTGAAGAATCCCCTCTCTTGACCTGCTGACCACACTGGTTTTGATGCAGCCCAGGATGCATTTGGCCTTCTGGGCTGCAAGCTGGTCATGTCCAGTTTTTCATCTGCCAGAACCCCCGTGCCCTTCCCCACAGGGCTCTGCCAATGACTTTTTCTCTCAGTCTGTACCCATGTCTGGGAGTGCCATGACCCAGGTGCAGCACATTGCACTTGGACTTGCTGAACTTCATGAGACCCTAATAGACCCACTTCTCAAATTTTCCCAGGTCCCTCTGGGTGGCATCCTGCAGTATTAACTGCACTGCTAAACTTCAGGTCATCTGCAAACTTTCTGAGGATGCTACTTTCAAGACAGAACCTTGAGGGTTGCCACTTATCACTCGTCTTTTTATCTATCTTGCATATTTTTTCCTACTTTCAAATCTTTACCTTACCCCCAACACTATATTGACAATTATAATTTATTATTTACCTTCAGATTTATCACTGGGAACTTTTCTCCAATTGATCATTACCTCCTTTGTTAGAATTTCTTTGTATTTGAATATAATTCTTTGCACGAGTTTGGAAAATAAGAAGTGATCTCAGTGTTTGTCATTCTTTATTTAGACAGGAATTAACTTGAGTAGAATAGCAAGTGGATAGAATGAGCTGTTTTCATCCAGCTGAAAGTGTAATCTAGTGGAACACTACTGATTGTATTAACTTGACAGGGTTAGTAATTATATTTAGAGAAGGCATATTGTTTCTTTCTGCCATGCTGCAAAAAAAAAAAGGTTTGGTGATTGTTGTTGCAAAAATTGGGCCCTCTTTGTACTGTAATAGTCTAAAAATAAAACTGAAGTTCCTAGTGGAATCTGATACTCTCTGGGCAACCATTATGGTTTGTAGCAACTGATGTCACATAGATTTCTGAAATTAGGTCTATGTGTTGAACACCCAGAGTTTTCAGGCTTTTTTCCATTTTAATCAAAACCAACTGTGTCATTATTCTGTTCCTTCTCCCTTTTCCAACCAATATTTGGTTTCTGTTGCATGATTTATGAGTACCTGTTGTAGTCTTTTGTGTTGATAGTGTTTACCCATCTGAGCTGTCTTAATTTTAGTCCAGCATAATGTGTCTTTTGGCTGGTGTGCTCTTTGCTGTCGGTCTCTCTTTCCTGAAATCAAAATGTGCAAGGAATTTAACACCTATAAAGTGATTCCAGAAGGAGGTAACATTAGTGAATCCATTACTTGCTATGGTTGTTGCAATAAAATAATGGTTAAGATCAAGAAAAAGCCCAAGCACAATGATTTAACAGTCAGTAGAAGTAATTTAAAGGAATCAGAATTCACTTCTTGTGTAATATAACTAAAAAAAACAAAGTTCCTTTCTTTGTATGAAGCTAAACCCATTTTCTCTGTACATTTTTGTATTTTCCTTTTTGAAGGGTGTTTTTCTGTTCTGTTCTTTACTAGAAAATAGATGAAATTTTATATAAAGACGCACACTACATTACAAAAGAAGCTTTTCACAGACCTGTGAATTCAGTGAGCCAAATTGCATTTTGATGCAAAGACATTTAAACATATACATATATTTATATATCCCTTATATCACAGACTCATTACAGGCTCAAAAATGCTAAAATAAATCATCCCTTCTTCTGTTTGGTTCCCATTTGCCCATCAGAAGTAATTCTTGATGATCTGCTGATGGATAGATATGGAATTGTTGGATGGCAGTTTTGTCTGTATGGGGTTTGTGTGGCCAGGTTTTGGTAGTGAGGGGTTTAGGGGGGCTGCAGGGGTGGCTTCTGCCTTGTCTGGTTGAGCCAGTGCCAGGCTGCCCAGGATGGACCTGCTGTTGGCCAGGGCCAAGCCCATCAATGTCCTGTGAGAAACCTCTGCTGGAGCAGGCTCCTGGTAGAACCTGTGACCCTGTGGAGAGAGAAACCCACTCTGGAGCAGCTTTGGTGGCAGAACTTGGGACCCCCATGGGGGACTCACACTGTTCCTGAGGGACTGCACCCAGTGGGAGGGACCCCCCTGGAGCAGTTCATGGAGAACTGCAGTCCATGCAAAGGACTCAGGTTGGAGAGGTTGATGAGGGAATGTTTCCATGAGAGGGACCCTGTGCTGGAGCAGGGGAAGGAGTCCTCTGAATGAGTAGAAAAGCAGCAGCAGAGACAACATATGATGAACTGACCCCAGCCCCCATGCCCTGTCCCACTGTGCTGTTGAAGGAGAGGAGAAACTAGAATTTCAGAGTGAAATTCAGCCTGTGGAGGAATGGGAGGAAAGGGTTTTAAGATTTGATTTGATTTGTCATTATCTCCCTCTGATTTGATTGGTAATAAATTAAACTAATTTCCCCAAGTCGAGTCTGTTTTGCCCATGACAGTAATTGATGATTGATCTCCCCTACCCTTACCTCGACCCAGGAGCCTGTTGTATTTTCACTCCCCTGTGCAACTGAGGAGGGGCTCTGGTGGAGGATAGAGTGGCTCTGGTGAGTGCCTGGTATCCAGCCAGGGTCAAACCACCCCTCTGTCTTACCTAGACCATAAGGTTTTTCTTCCCCACATTTGAAATTTTTGATAAATGAAAATGTATATGTTAGTAGTATGAATTAGCTTACACTAAAAAGCTGAGATAAAGAAAACTTATATAAGCTGTTCCTTTATTTCTCAGCTGTCTTTCAGTTTAAATAGGTAGAGATGACTGACAGTACATGCTAACACCTAATGAAGAACAGACAACTCTTTCTAGGAGAAACTTAGTATGGATTTTTTTTTTTCTCCAAAGTACCCCCAGCTGACATCTCTTCAATGGCTGAACAAGTAGTCTTGAATCTCTTGGTGCTCTTGGACCATTTTTTTTTTTTTTTAGATAATCAACCTCTTTTTCTAAGCATTTTGACCTTTCGTTTTTAAAAGAAATTGTTTTGAAAGAAGCTTTACACATTCCACACATTTATTTTACATATAAATGGAATGGAAATAAGAAATGTCTATAGAACCTATTTTAGGAGTATATTTTCATTTTGCCAGAGAAATCACTAGAGTCTGTGGGAGAGAAATGTAGAGAAATCACAGTGAGTCTGTGTTAAAGACTTCCTTTTTTCATTGTAGTGTGGAAAAGATATAAGAATTTTCAAATCCTAAATTGCTTTCTTTGAGCAACTGATTATAGTAAATACTACTTGGTGTGTTGGTATATTTGATCACTATATAGAAGGTTAGACACCTGGGGGGGGAGCACTGCATATTATTGGGTCTAACATGATGAAAGGATTTGTTGTACACTTGAAAAAGTAAATAGGTTGTGTGATGAATCTGGTGACTAAAGAGTATTAAAAATATTCATGCTGTAGTAATCTGAATCTGATTGATGATGTGATCATGACTGTTGATCTGTTTTTTTTCAAGAGTTTATACAAATTTCTAATTATGCCATTCATATGGAAATACTACATTTAAAATGACTTAATTTATGTCAATGTGGATTACCAAAAGATAAACATCTGGGATTATTTCTTTTTCAAAGTTAACAGGATACATAAGCTAAAAAATTTTTTTATAAAAATATAGTTCAGTATTGTGCATTAATTATCTTTAACATTAAGATGTGCAAACACTCTTTTGTGCTTTTATCAAGTGTTTAGAGTGTATGGAGAAAAAAAGGCCTAATCATGTCATACTTATAATTTATTCTCAAGAAATGAAGCAAATAAGTAGTCTGAAAAACAACTGGTGAAGTTAAGAAATGCTAGAAATTTGCAGTAGAAACATGTTGGTAAGTGCAGTGGCTGGAACAGATTTTGAAAGTTGAATTATATTAGCATAGAGTACGGTAGGAACAGTGCATGCCTGCCAGTCAACTGTTCAAGGAAATATTAAAAATCTTCTTAAAATGTATCAAGAAATTGAGTCCCCTTTTCTGCACCCAGCAGTGTTTCTTGAGGATTTAGTATATATCTTTAAATTTTTTGATTGCTTTGTCTTTTTCTGTTCAGGCCATGGGGCTTTTAAGCAGTAATCCTCCCTCTGTAGTTGGTACATTTGTGGAGTGCACATTCTTTATCACTGTAGCATACAGAACAAACCTTGATTACTGGAGGCCCTAAACATTATTTGTGCTTTAAATCAACCTATCATTTTGTTTATTATGACTGCTTATTTCCAAATGGAGACTGGTTGAAAAGCATATACTTTAATCTTATTGAACTGCATTAATAGCTCCTTGGCAGTGTTCTTTTCTGACTTCTACAGACAAGGTCAGTCTATGTTTCATCTGTCCCATCTCTCTGTTTTGAAATTTTAAATTTGTTTTAAGGCAGAACACAATGTCATTTATCCTGTGAAAAATAACTGCAATATTTGTTGCTTGTAATTTTCTTTTTAGTGAGTGCATACACAAACTTATCTTTCGAGTACCTAAGTTGGTTCTGAAGCATCACAATTTGGACATGATGTAGGATGGGGTTCTTGTTTTCTAACTGCCTTTTTGGGGGCTCAGTGCATGAATGAATGACTGGAAGTCTGTGAGGCTTTGCTCTCACCTGAACCCTGTCACACACAGGTAGCCCAAAGCCTTGCCTTTTTCTGCTAAAACATCAGTGAAGCAGATACTGATTTCACCTTGAGATCTCTGTAATCAATGTTTGTACTATATATGAAAAGTGCCTTACTACAAAAATCACTTTTGATTTAATTTCTGTCTATACTGTTTGGATTATAGCACATCTTAATAGTGACATTACTCTCAATAGGTTTTAGAGAAAAGATTATTAACTTTCTATGTTGACATAGCCAGTCAAGAAGTTTCTGAATCTTATTCATTTCAGAGAACATGTTACTTTGAGTAACATGACAGTAATATCTGTCATTATGTTGTGCTATCACTTTTGTATTGCTCATATCTTTAATTTTTGTACAAAACCTAAAGGATATAACATCTGCACATGTTTTCTGACTGGTCTCCCCATTGCTGCGGGCACAACAGAGGCGTCTATGAATGATAACTGTGTGAGATTTTTATTTGCTTGTTCTCTATCAATTTCCTTACAGCTTTTGGTGCTTGATTGAATAAGTGTGTCATAGTGATTGGTACTTATTGTGAGTTCACAATCTGAAAAGTATATTACTGTAGATTGTTTTTTTTTTCTTTCTCTGTTGCATTTGTCTAGTTCCTGCTCAGAACGTAGGAGAAAGATTTTTTTTTTTTCTTAACATTGCATTTATATGTTCATTGAATTAAGGGTTATTTAATGCATATTTCTTCTCTGAGGACATTTTTTACCGTTCATAGAGATAGTCACAACTGTACTAGGTAAAAGTTNTTTTTTTTTTCTTTCTCTGTTGCATTTGTCTAGTTCCTGCTCAGAACGTAGGAGAAAGATTTTTTTTTTTTCTTAACATTGCATTTATATGTTCATTGAATTAAGGGTTATTTAATGCATATTTCTTCTCTGAGGACATTTTTTACCGTTCATAGAGATAGTCACAACTGTACTAGGTAAAAGTTTAAAAGGGGTATGTGATTTTGTTAGTATGTAAAATGAGTTGTAGCTATTGGGCCTAAAGCCTAATGTTTGGTATTAGGATATAGGCAAGGGAGTGAAGACTGCAGTTGTCTTCTGGGAAAAGAATAAGGAATATAAAAAAACCTGACATTTGCAAAATAGGATTTAAAACTCAAAGTAAACCTCTGCTCTATTTATTTTGAAGGATCTAAGGATGGAATTGTCATCTTGCCATATTCAGTTCAAAGCAAAGCACTGAAGATATTAGATTTGTTTTTCTTGTGTTTTGAATTCAGGTGACATTTTTATGTTTCTTACAACAAAACATTTTTTGGCTTTAATGATTGATTCAAATTTGGTGCTGAAGGTAATACTTCCCTATGAGCAAATAAAGTAATCGACTATGGACAAAAATTAAAATGTCATGTTTTCTTTTATAATGAGAGCTGAACATGTCATGTATCTGCAAGAAAAGGAATAGAGCTTTCTGCCCTACACAGCACATAAGGACTACTCATCATAAAGTATCAGAAATTAATTTCAAGTAGAGCCTACAGCTTGCAAAGGAAAATCAAACTTAAAAGTGATAAGACTTAGTGAGCAGTATTTCTGAAATGAGTGACTTTTCCTCCAGCTTTTACTGAGGTATTCACAAGCTTATGAATGCAAATACTGGACATCAAGGGTTCACTGAAGAGAATAAAACTGTAGATTAATGTATTTGAAGTAGGTATAAAATTGCCTGAAATTTTGTCAATTAGATATATTAATAGGAATCAAGGGCACTTCATTGCAGTTACAAGTCACCCAGTGACACTTTGAGTAATCAACTCTAATATTTTGTTAGTCAGTTCTGGATATAAAACAATACCCTGGCATCTAAATG
Organism: Peucedramus taeniatus; assembly: GCA_013400575.1. Classification (NCBI taxonomy): domain Eukaryota; kingdom Metazoa; phylum Chordata; class Aves; order Passeriformes; family Fringillidae; genus Peucedramus; species Peucedramus taeniatus. Next base: position 1,888 of record WBNO01019291.1, on the reverse strand, counting down.
AGCAAACATGAAAGTGTGCAAACATGAAAGTGAGCTTACAGAAAATCAATGGTCAAAGATGCTGTTGATATACCCTATACAAGCAAGAAAGCTTTACTTCTGAATTTTTTTAAGTAACTGATTAGGCTGATCAGGCTAAATCTGGACTGTGCCTTGTTAACTGCAAAAAACTCTTTCTGTTTAGATGATGGCTTGGGGAAGCTCCACACTTCTGTGTTTTTACACCCCCTTAACTTTTTAGCTGAAATACTTTGCAGAGAAGAAGCAGATAGTAAGGACAGGAATGCTATTTTGACAAGTATAGAAGATGTGGAGCTAAAGTGCCTACAATACCTATTTCTTTCCTGGTTTTCTTAATTTTAAATGGATGACTAACAGTAAACACAGGTAAACTCTTTGAAATGGTGCATGGGAAGTAAATACAGTGGCACATGCAGCTATTTAAAGATGGGCATGCAGCTGCCTTCCTAGTCTTGTCCAAGCTATTAGGAAGTGGCTTTCCTTGGAGGAGAGGATTAAGAATGGATCTTCTCAAAATTAAAACTAGACACAGACTTCTTTCTTACAAGAGGCAAAAGCTTGCATTGGGTGCACAACCTCCTCCTTATTGCTCTGAAGTAAAAGCTTTGAGCAAAGCTATAATGCCATATATTTTTATTCTATGCCAGTTTTCTAATAAAAACTGTGGCAAAGCTGCCATTATGTTATTGTAATTTGATTAAGGCAATATGATTTTCTCACTACTTAACATATATTAAGTTAATCACAGGCATTTTATGGGTATCTCTGAGTTACAAAGGAATAAAAAATCTGGAGTAAAGAATCTATAGTTTTTTCCAAATATGGAATGTAAATACTGTATTTGACAAAGAATGTGATATACTGTAACTCTAGTCCAAACAAGATGTCTATTTATTGTATAATTGATTACAAACTCATGGGATAATTTCTCATTGACATATTTTCATTATATTGTGTTATTTGTTCTTCTGGACCTGTGATAACCTTTGATGCCATAGGCATCTAATAAGTTTTAGAAGTTAAAGTGAAGTTGTGAAGTTATTCCTGATTTTGCTCATGATATCAAAAGTAATTCTGTAGGTGTGTATGACAGGGAGGGGAGAAATTATTTAGCATTTTGCTATTGTCTTTTTTTCTTCTCCTTACAAATAATTTGTGGTCAGCAGGACCCAGCAAGGAGTCGCCTTTTCCTCCAGATGGTTGTGACATTTGAGTAAACCTTGGAGGATTAAAGGCAGTCTAGTGAGCACTCACTGTAAACTCCTGATGCAACATGACAGTCCTAATCTGGGTCCTGGGCTGATTAGATGGTTAGAGTGCAAAGCAGGAGAAAAATCCAAGTGCAAAATAACCATTTACACTGATGAAAGACACTAAGAAAAGCCCTGTATCCTAAGTTTAGACTAAAGATTCTGTACATGTATAAACTTATGCAAGTTAAGTTTTCAAGTATAATAACTTACTAGCTGTCTATACAATAACTTCAGTTGGTGTAAAGCTTTTCTGTGTGTCACAGAATGAGCACAGCTTGGTGCAAAAGTTTTTTTCTGTATATTGAAGAGAGTTTGCAAACAATCCAAGTGGTTAAGTGATGGTAAAAAATACAGAAATTGATCTGAATGAGACCCTGAAATCTGATTATGCATCATCACCATCTGCTGTACTGGGATAACAGAAAGGTAGACAAAAAACCTTTCTTTGGAAAAAGGGAAAAACTTCACTATATTACATTTGTAAAATATTTACATATAAGGAGAACTTGTTTTCATAATGGGAAACTTAATCAGAAATTATGTTCTTTATTAATATAATTCTAAATATATAAGATATATTTAATTTATCATTATTTTGATTTTATTAAAATAAG